>BRDA01041013.1:26267-49833 GCA_036984385.1 Crenuchus spilurus
AGCCGATTACCAACACAAGGGCCGTCCATTCATCCAGACTCCAGTCGGAAGGGAAAGTCCTTATGGGGAAAATGCATCCAGCTAACGAGCAAACCAGCTAACGAGCTCGGCTCCTGCATGGATTAAACTCGTAAGTAGGGTTACCACTGTATTTCTCAAATAGCAAAATTTGGTTTGAAAACTACTAACTTGGCAACCCTGCTATGGGGCCACTGGTCTGTCCCTGCTGGCCCCTGAGGGGATGCAAGTTCAGGGCCGGTAGGAGCCAGAGTCAGTGGGAGGTGGATCAGGTATCAGGTTGGTGCGAGGCCCAGGACATTTACGACCTCAGCGGGACCATGGCAGGTCAGGTCTGTGACACGCAGGCGTCTGAAAGGGAAGGCTGACCTCAGACCTACTTACCTGCCGGGAACACAACCATTAGCCGAAAGAATGGGCCATGAGCATGGGAAAAGTCAAGAGCTCTGAGAAACAGGGGCTCATCTCTGCCCCTTAACCTCAGCGAAATCTATGATATAGTACAACCCGCGGTTTCCATTATTAATGCAAACAAAACAGGCTCATGAAAGTAGGGTCCTCCTCACAGAAATGCATAATACGTCTTCAAAGCAGACTTTATGATAATATTTACAAACAGTCTCCTTTTTTTCTCATTAAGTCACTTCCATTTCTCTTCCTCGGCTAACTTATGCTGAAAAAAGACATATGCTTGTAGCAGAAAATCAGTTTGTATTTGTTTCATAATGACATATCAGCATGGCTGTAAATATGATGATGGTGATGATGCTGTGATATTGATTCTTTATACATCAGTCACACAAACAGTATACATCAAGCAAACATAAACTTTCTCAGCATCTCACAGTGTGTTGATATTATATATAACAGTAATACCACCCACAGATATAGTGAATAACATTGATCATCCCATAGTGTTGGGGGGTCAAATTGAAGTCCTGGAGGGCTGGTGTCCAGCTCAGTTTGGTGATTTCTCTGTTTTGACACTACAGTTAACCCTGGTCATTACCTGCTGAGTTGGATCAGGTGTGTTTGATCAGGAAGATCACCAAACTGTGCATGAATCCAGCCCTGCAGTACAGTTTGTGATCCCTGGCATACACAATGTATTGGATGCTGGAGGGAAATATGCAAGGGTGCAGATCTGAGTCTTTTTGAGAAGGGCTGTGTTGTTATGGCTGACTGGCTTGGAGCATCTCCAAAGCAGCAAGGCTTATGGGATGCTCCTGGTCAATGGTGCTCAGTGCCTACCAGTAGTGGCCTACAAATTCTCCAAATGTCAATTGACAGAGCATCTCACAACTTAAAAGACTTATAAGATCTT
The DNA here is from genome assembly GCA_036984385.1 of Crenuchus spilurus. Taxonomy (NCBI): domain Eukaryota; kingdom Metazoa; phylum Chordata; class Actinopteri; order Characiformes; family Crenuchidae; genus Crenuchus; species Crenuchus spilurus. The sequence goes on from BRDA01041013.1 coordinate 27,610, forward strand.
CTGCTAAAAAACTTGATGCCAGAATCCAAAGGCCTTGTAGGGTCCATGCCTTGTTGTGTTTAAGCTGTTTTAGTGGCATGTGGACAACCAAGATCACAGTAGTCTTATTAGCATTTGTTTTTATTGTCATGGCTGATTGGTGTATTGTAAGAAATAAGAGATGTCGATTCCTTTTGCTGTGCTAAAATTAACAAACATACTAACTAAAGCTGCAGGTTATGTATGTAAATAAAGGGGGCTGTGGGAGTGCTCTGAGAGTGGATGGACAGTGTGGTCTTGCTTGAAGAGATCAATTTTGGGAACATTTAGGATGAACAGTGTGTTCACTAGATACCCCTATCAGTGTGTGCTGTGTTTCCCACGTCTCATACCTCTCCCTCACTGTGTGAACTGTGTCATTAGTATTGTACACAATAAACACTCAGCAGTTTTCCCAGCACACACACTCTTTCTAGCTCAGCACTTTGGGAGAAATCCCTGTGAGATTCTCACACACCACCATGCACTGGTTTCACTGTGTAACACTCTCTCTATCACACTCTTCCCATCTCTCTGCCTCGCTTCTGAGAGTTACTCTATCAGTTCCCAGCAGACACATACTTTCATACTTTCCACTGTCACACTGGTAGTTCATGTCCTCTCTCTCTCTCTCTCTCTCTCACACACACACACACACACACACACACACACACACACACACACACACACACACACACACACACACACACACAAAGAGATAGATAGATAGATAGATAGATAGATAGATAGATAGATAGATAGATAGATAGATAGATAGATAGATAGATAGGATAAATTAATTAATGAAAAGATTGAGGGAATGAGAGGAAATGAGTAAAAGATTAAAAGAAAAAAAGAAAGCATAAAAATAAAGAAAAGTGAGAGAAAGAAAGAAGGAAAGAAAGAAAGAACAGCATGAGCAAGAAAGAAAACAAAATGGGATGGTGAAATGAATGAATGAAAAGAATTAAACGACAGAGAAATAAATAAAGAAAAAAGAAAGAAAGAAAGAAAGAAAGAAAGAAAAGGGAGTATGTGATTAAGTGGGTAAATGTGAGCGAGACAGAGAGAGAGAGAGAGAGAGAGAGAGAGAGAGAGTTTTAATTGGATCCATTCAGAAAGTGTCTGTTGTTACTGCAGGTCCAGTTCCTCTTTTTCTCTCCTCCACTAGAGCCCCAATTAAAGTACAGTGGAGCTCACCGAACCAGGCCTGCAAGATCTGCACTCATTATCAGGGGCTTCCCAGGGAGAAGAGGCCAGGCACAAAGAGGGAGTTATGGGAAAAAGCCAAGGAGAGGGCAGTGCAAACGGGGCACAGACAGGGGCTCAGCCCACTGTCCCAGTACAGTTATGCAAATGTGCTGCTCCAGATAACTACACTGCTTTAATTACTGCTAGTGCAGCCTGCTGAGGCACTTGTTCTGTAGGAAATACACAGTCCTCTCTTATGTCCCATGACTGAAGTTGAGCTAAAGGAACCCATTAAACTGCATGTATTGTTCAATTATTAATAATATCATTTATAATTTGGTAGATATTATTAGTATGAAGCTAATAAATGTGCTTTGTATGAAAGTGAGTAGAGTTATTTCATTTTCTTGTAATTTAAAGCGTAATAAAATAATCACTTAAATTACATAGTAAACTGTACATGGACCTGATGACAGTCATAACTACTGATAAACAATGACAGACAAGGACTGTGAGACATGAGGGAGCTTTAAAGAAAACAATCAGGCTGTGAATAGGATTGCAGGGCTGTGAGAACAAGACTCAGGTGCTGACTATCATGAGGGCATGATGTGAAGACATGACGTGAATGTAAACAAAAGAGCATGGAGACAACATGTCACATGGAAAACGTAAACAAAAAGCGCATTTTTTTGTATAAAAACAACAACATAATCACAGCTAAAAATGTGTAACATCGTGATTTTTTCATTCACTGCATTCATGCTTTTCACATGAAGATATAAAATGTTATTATCAAATATATTGATATTTCTCCACTGGCTTCAATGAGCTATGAGTGAGAAAATAATTATATTCCACTGGACCAGGCTTGTATTATCACCAGCAATAACAGACGCTTAAGGAACAAAAAAAACGCCTTAAACAAATAAAATGGGCTAAAAAAAGAACCAAAAATAAATATACGTTTTTTCCTTGTTTTCAGTGGTCCACTTGTTTTCCAGAGTCACTTCATCTACATGTGGCTTCTATTATTGGCAAAAATAAACAAGCAGAGTAAACAGATTAAGAGCCTTTTCTGAAGTTTGCTGAAGCTAATTGGTGACTGTGAGGCTTTGAAGTTTGAGGATGATGTTCAATTAACAGAGCTGACACTTCTCACACTTGGCGCAGAGACCTTCACACCTGAGTGGCCGTCTCGTGTTGGTCTGCTCACCAGCCTGAAATGACCTTTTACAATGTTTAACCTTTGCTGTGAGAAACAACACTTCTGAGGGCCTCTCACACAACAACTTGTATCATGGCACCTCTATGCCCTTCTCTTCACTTCCACAAGACTCATAAACTCACACTATGACACTCCACTGAAAGTTCACCACAGTCAGAGAACTCCAGCACTTCACTCCAAGTCACTGTTGAGAGGAGGAACTCATCCATGGCACAATTTGAATATCAATAGTGACTTATCTCTCCATTAATTACAACTGCAGAATGCAACAGGGTATCAGCATAATGAGATCTCCCGTAATCTCACCGAGGAACCATCTCTGCATTCCCAAGTGGCCTGGAGAGAAAGTCATTTCCCTCTGTAATCACCCCCTCCTCTTCCCATCCGTCCAGTGTCCCGCAATGTCCTTGTTTTCAATGGAACAAAGAGAACTATTTGACTTCAGCTGATTCTTCAGCCACCTTGGATCGTACCATCATGTTGCACTCAAATATTTAAGAGCTGTATTAGCATCGGCAGTTACTGGGCACTGCTGTAGTCTTTATTACAACACTATAATTACAGCAGGGTACAGGGTGTATTATGTTCAGTTGTGGCTAAGCTGTTGAAGAAGAATGAGATTAATAAATGTGCATGTTTCAGACCACATCCGATTTCAACATGAAGAGAGAGAGAAAGAAGGAAAGAAAGAAAGAAAAAGAAAGGCGTGGGGACGACACTTTTTAGCCACTAAATGGTTTGATTTATCGTTGGTATGCAGTGGCCTACCAACAATGAATAGTAATGAAATTACGATGCAACTAATATTATACTCAGTGTAAATCTATGGTTATGTGTTATGACAGTAAGTAACTGATGTGTGGGTCCACACTAAGTAAATGTTTTGAAATAAAACATTTTATCTGGGCTTCTTTAAATGTTTAAATGAATTGAACAATGATAACATAAAATGATGCAGTTCAATAGGAGTGTAAGAACATTTTAATACACTAGATGTTATGTTTTGTGACACTGTATAAATGTTTAATTAATAGTTTATATGCCAAATGCATAGCAGATTAAGTTTGTGTTGTGTTGGGCCCCGAGTGGCTCAACAGGCTAAGACGCTGACACTATGACCAGAGGATCGCGAGTTAGAATCCCGGTCATGATGTTTGCCATCAAAAATGGGCAGTGCTCTCTCTGAGCGGGTAGATGGAGTTCTTTCACTTTCACATAACAATGTCCGCTGGCTCAGGCGTCTACTGATTGGTCCATTCAGAGCTGGGAATCCTGCGCTTTCCTCTGAGCACATTGGCTCCATAGTGATGGTGTATCAGTGGTAGTTTGAAAAGAGGTGGTGGCTGTATCACACACAACAGAAGACGCTTGTGATTGACTTCATCCTCCTAGAGTCAGGGACATTGCAAAAGTGATGGGGAGAGTCCTAACGGATGGGATGGGCTAAGTGACTACTACTACATTGGGAAGGGGCTAAAAATTGGCAAAAAATGAATAAATAAAATTATTTTTTAAAAACGTTTGTGATGTGTTTAAACCCCAAAACGGCTAGACTGCCGTGTTGTAGTTTATTTTCAGCCATTAGACTCTTCCATTCTGATGTAAACAAGTAACATAAGAGCTCCATTTAAAAAAACTTCCATTTTAAAACTCACAGGGTATCACCTTGCTATCAAATTCATCACAATATATTGAGTTACAACCCTTGTATCACAATATGTATCTTAACTAATGGAACTAATGGTTCTTGCCAATACAGAGCCTTAAAAGTGAAAGAACTTGGCTTTTTAATGACGCAAAAACACTTTAATAAACATTTGAAGAAGTTGTTGAAGAAGACTGAAGCTAATACATGTGCGCAAGTCCAACCACATCTGTTTACAACAAGAATACAGTCCTGAACAAACGCTTTTAAGCCACAAAATGGCTCTCTATTACTGTTGGTATGCAGTGGCTGTTTCTAGTGGCCCATTGAGATGCGTTGAGCCATTTGAATGAGAATGGGGCTCTGATGAGAGAGCGCTACTGTAGTGCTTTGGGCCTTAATGGGCTCCAGGCAGCGCAGAGGCACGGCTCAGTTTCCAATGGCTCCCCCATTGTCCGGCTCAGCAAGGTAGTGGCCGAACACAAAAGAGGACCGGTACAGGTTGAAGAAAGGATTTTCTGTGGGCATTCTAGCCAATTCAGCCACAAGACAGCCACCTTCTTGTCCAGGCTTCTCTTTTCCAGGGCTATGGAAACATAGCCAAGTAGCTACTTTCCCATCGTTAAAACCGCCCTCTTTTCCCCTGAAAATCATCCACAAGTCATCGACTGTCAACACAGACTTCTTGTATGACAAGGCCACAGTATCTTATAGTGTTGCTATACTGCCATTGTGAAGTTTATGAGAAGTTATAAATCAATTATTATGATACTTTGAGAGTAATACAGCACATCATAAATATCTGCAGCCAGCAACGTGATCTCAATGAAAACTCTTCTGCTTGTAATTTTCCGTGTTTTGGCAGCAAAGTAGAATGACTGTGAGTAATGCGTGTTGGACAACTTCTTAGTGTGGTTTAAATGTGAATATTAAATACTTTATGCTAGATGTTTAACTGAAATACAATTCAACTGGACAAGTCCAGGCAAGTCCTGTTGTAATCTGAAACTCACCCTGCTCCAGATTGGCCATCCAAACCTTTGCTAACGTTCCCATAATCCATTGGACATGGTGGAAACAAAGCAGGCACAGCAACTGCAGCTGGCACCCTTGCACGGACTCAGAACATCTGCAATAAATTCCTATCAACTCATCCACACTTCTCCAAATTACAAAGCCACTTGGTATGTGAATCCGTTCTGTGGAATTCTGCAGGCCAAGACCAGAAAAAAGACCAAATGGTTTGGAAGATAACAGTGCAGGTTTGTTTGCATGCACTATTAAAGTGAAAGGTTGCTAGAACCATCCCCATAAAGGTTCTTAAAGGAAACAGTGGTGGCATATCTATGTCATATGCATTAGACTTATATTACCGGTCAAAAGTTTTAGAATGTTTTATAAGATCAAGATTAAGATTCACCAATTTGCCAATGTGATTTTCACACAGTGGAATTTGACCTCTGCATTTAACCTATTCCTGCAGTGAAACACACACAGGCTGTGAGAATTTGTGCCAGAAGCGGTGGGCAGCCCTTATACACCGGCACCCGGAAAGCAGTTAGGTTAGCAGTTGAGCCTTGCTCAAGGGCACTTCAGTCATGTCTAGTCTGGGGATCGAACCGGCGACCTTCCGGTCACAAGACCAGGTCCTTACCACTAGGCCATGGCTGCCCATTTCAGGTATGCACCTAGTGTGTCAGGGGTTCGTCCTACAGCAAGATAATGACCCAAAACAGAAGTCCAAGCTCTGTCAGAACTACCTCAGGAAAAAACAACAAGATGGTCAGCTTGAAAACATGGAGTGGAGCACAGTCTCCAGACTTAAACCCCATCCAGCTGATTTGGGATGAAGTGGACAGAAAAGTGAATGTAAAGCAAACCTACAAGTGTCAACATTTATGTGATGTTCTGCAGCAGATTTGTGAAGAACTGTCTGAAGAATGTTTGATGTCTATTGTAGAAAGAATGTCACAAGTGTGTTCAGCTGTTATATCTGACGAAGGTGCTACTGTGATGAGTCCAAAGTTTAGACACATTTTGGTCTTTAAATTTATTCAATGAGTTCTTATTTAACTCCTATGTTTTCATTTCAGAGTGCAATAAGATTTCAATTTCAGATTGCAGATTTCAAATTCAATCATCTTCAGTAAAAAATGTTGAAAAATTGGGGTGTTCTAAAAAATTTCACCAGTAGTGTAAATCCTGAAGGGCCACAGCACAACAGTTCACCATTTCTGATACACATCAAAGGCTAACTAGTGAGGCCTTGATTCAGAGTTAAAGTCAGTTTTAGAAAAGGGAAAGCATTAACACCTGCAGAGCAGTGACCCTCTAAGAACTGAGTTTGACACCCATATTCTACAAACTGAGTGAAAATGACCCTCAAAAGAAAGAAAGGAGTCCACTGTCAACTATAGATGTACTGTCCATGGTTTCTTCCATTTGTGGATGATCTGCATGAGAGAGGGCCACCGTAAATTCAAAAGGGCCCTGGCAGAAGCCAATAGCTGTGTTTATTCTCCCAGCATGGCTGTGCTAGCGCTGATAGGATTACAGGTCACAGCCGAAAGTGAGAGCCAGGGGACCCCGCGGCCCCTCAGAAGCGGCTTCATGTTCCTCTGCTAGGGACGCCACTTCAGAAGATGTTCTCTGTGGGGTTTATAATGGGAGAAAAGCTTGCTGCTATGAAGGCAAATAAACTGAGAATGTTTTTCTTCGTCTCACTACAGTGTACAGATACTATATCCTTCAACTGGATCACGGCCAGATGAGACAAAAATAGTCACATTTTGAGGAGACTATTGTTATATACACTGTCATGCACAGAGCACCTCGCCTTTGGAATAGATGGGCTAACTGAAAATTCTATGACCCTCACTTTGGAGGACAAAAAGAGAGAGGCAAGGAGAATGAGAGATGGATGACTGGGTCATTTTTTCTGAGGCCTGGCACTCTATATGACTCCTCTGTTTATTGGTAACACATTTCGAAACAATAGCTCAGCTAAGTCTCAGCACTGAACTTTTTTGGTAGACTGGGGATCTGGCAGGACTCATAATGCCTTTTGAATGCTGTAGTGACTGGATCCAGTAAGATGTCAAGGCCACAGTGACATCACAAGAAAAGGTTTATTCTTCATGAGAAGTGACTGTGTGGCATCCATTTCATTCGAGCTATTTTGGAGTTACTTCATGGACGCCATTATTCACAAATATTCTCTCAGCGTTTGAAAAAATGTGGAAGAATGCTACAGCCAATTGGAGACAAATCCTCAAAGCGTGAGACAGGCAATCACTAGCAGATAAATGGAATATGTTTAAACAACTCATGATGTGGACTGGAATAACAAACAGTAGATTGGAGGCCGATACACGAGCATCAAATTTATTCGCTCATTCCCGCCGTGTGGTTAGATGATGGGAAACCACACAGACCTCATCCTCTAGAGCCAGCTGGTGCGAGTTTAACTGGCATCTTCAAAAGCAGGGGACCAGCCGAATGGTTGTAGGGAAGGAAAACACAAAGATGAAAATATAAATAAGGACCAGATGAAGGGAGAACACACTCGGACGCAGCCCGCTTACCTCAGTCTGACCGCTGTAATTACCTCTGCTCTGTGCTCTTTGTGTTTAAAAGGCATTTAAAATGTTTAATCAGGGTCAGTACTCAGTTGCACTCAGTTCCAGAAACTGCTGAAACTGAATGGTCAGATAAGATAAGCTTGTCCCTGTGTGTCGAGCACACTTGCTGAAAGACTGAGGTTTTTTGAAGCCACAAGAAAACATTTAAATCCAAAAACAAACAGTGGCTGTGCCAAGCCATGGGAGCTTGCGACTTGGCACATGGGAGAAGTCAGGGATAAGTATCGGCCAGCCTTCAAAAACACACAGTCTCACAGGGCAGGTTGGCTTATACAAAGAAGCTTCACTATGTCATTACGTGTAAGGTTACTATTGTCATTTTGATGTAGTGCTTAAATGTAATTACATTTAAGATCATTATATTACATTTTTTAAATGGGCAACACATAGTTACCTATAAAACAAATTACAGGTGTCATTATGTCTAATTCTTCTTCATTCATTCATCTTAAGATGTGCAACAGTACAGGGTTATGGTTCGATTTTTAATTTCACACATTCTCTATCTGGGACAGGTGTAGAGGTCCAGTACTCGTACACTCTTCTTCTGCAGTAATGTGGTTTGCATTGTGTTGTTGAAAATGCATGAATGTCCCTGGAAAACATGTCGTCTTAAAGACAGCATATGTTGCTCTAAAATCTTAATGTACTGTTTGACCTTTGTCAAGGTTACTGACACAACCCTGTACCATGTCAGACCCTGGCTTTTAACAGTCTAGATGGTTCGTTTTTGTCTTTGTCTAGTACACATGGCTTCCATTTCTAAGATCTGGAATATTGATTCATCTGATCACAACACAAGTTTCCATCCCAGATGCCTCAGAGCCCAAAGAAATCATCATCACTTCTGGACATGGTTAACTTAAAGCTTCTTTTTTTGCACTGCAAAGTTTTAAGTGGCATTTATTAATTTAATTGCAGTGTAGGTGCTTGACAAAAGTGTGCAAAAGTAATCCCTTATCTGTGTGCTTATATCAGCTATTGATGAATGATGATTTTTTGATGCAGTGCCATCTAGATTGAAGATCTCCAGTCTTGCTCCCTTGCCTTTTACACACTGAAATTCCTCCAGATTCCTTTAATAGTTTAATATTATGCACAGTAGAGGGACAAAAACGTAATTGACTTGGAGGAACACTGATTTTAAACATTTAAATAATTTGATCACAGTTTTTGACAAACTGGAGATTCTCTGCCAATCTTTTCTCCTCAAAGCATCCATCCATACAATCCTTTTTGTGGATATGGTCATGATCACAATCACCTGTTGGCATCAATTGTTTGAAAATACATTAATATTAAGTTGTTTTTACCTCATTACTAGCCCTAATTGTCCCCATCCTAATCTTTTTTAAGGTGTTGAAGGCCTGAAATGGAGGAATGGATGTATAATAAAAAATGAAATGAAGTTGACCAGACAAAATATGAAATGTCTTGGGTTCATACTGTCTGCAATGACATAAAAGTCATAGAAAATGTAAGAAACACACACAAAAAAATATTTGTTTATGTTGTATAAAATGATGTGATGTCAAAAATGTCATTTTACAATAATAAGATCATCTTTTAAAGGCACTCTATAAATAGTGACAGTGTATCATCTGATGCTGTCAAAAGATAACTTTTAAGCATTACAGAGACTCTATAAATAGCAATGGTGTAATCAACTTGGGCACAGCGTGGGGCCTATGGATTCACTAAACTCTGCTCCGGATGCCTGTGCCAGTTCTTAGGGCTATTAGTGCGCTATTTGGGCATTCTTGTGGGCAAGTGGGCCGTGCTCAGCCGACAGCTTTCATCCCAATGGAATTCAGCAGTAACGTCTTCAGAGAGGAAGGAGCCGGGATGTGGTTGGGGGGAGAGTGGGATTTTGCTTTGAGGGGATGAAAGAGAATAAAAGAAAGAAACTTTTTTGGTAACCCGGGCAGAGGAAGGGGGGTGGTACAGAGGACGGGCTCACTTGAATCCAGGGTACAAGCGGAACTTTCGCATTGTGTAGTTTTAGCCCCACTTTTAACCACATCTATTGTGCAGGGAGTCTAAGGGAAGAGGCTGGCCAGAGCATCTGTGCAGTGGGCAGAAAAAAAGCCTGATGATCCAGGAGGCACAGAGGCCAGGGGGACAACCCACTCTGCCTGGTTTCTCATACTTGTTTTAATTCCCTTTCTTTAGGCCTGTCATGAACAAAAGGCACTGTTTGGTTGTGAGGGTTCACTGAAAATTTAAACCCCAACATATTATTAGAAATGTATTATAAGAAAGTGATCACTCTATAATGTATATATTCATGCCCATATACACATTTTCAAGCCCATCTCAGGTTAATGCCATGCATACTTTGAAATACAGCCAATGATGATGGTGGTCAAATTCTCCAAAAGTAGATGCACCCTTACTTTTCTTACTTTAAATATCTGGTTCATTGTTCATTTACATCTCAAACAGTAGTAACATTTTTAAACCCTGCCCATAGTGCTTGGTCTAATCTGATTGGCTGCTGTTGAAGAAGCAGGAGCAGGATCGTCACCAGCAGCTGCCGGGCTGTTTGCAGAGCTCATTGTCAGGGTCACAGCCTCTCCACTGTGCAAGAACAGCCATTTCAATAACAAGCGCTCGGGAACGCGCAAGTGTTTAAAGGCCTCATAAGGTCAGCTGTGAAGAATTGATCATGCCATGAGAGCCAAGGCCTGACCTGCCTGCCAAACATGCCCAAATGCAAATGGTCATGTCACTAAGAATTGGCGGGAGATTTGATTTGATGAATGATCTTCAATCCAGTGATAACATCGTGCTTACACGTTACCATGTTTTATAGTAAGTTTAGTCAACAGATTAGTCACATACACAGTCATATCACGGTACAATGACCACCTTAACTATGCATCACACTTAAGTGTTTGCTCAATGTGATTCCTGACACTTTCCTCATTGCTCCTGTATTCATCATAAAGGTTAACTGGTCCACTGTGGAGTGTTGTTTGCTCTGTACCACTCACCAGTCATTTTCCCCCTTTGGCATCAATGGCTTTTTGGGGACCCACTGTTATGCCATTGGAAGGCTCTTAATGTATGAGACGTCTATTCTCAGTGTACCTTCACTACAGCATTCCACAAAGTTAGCAGTTTCTGAGATGCTTCCACTCTTCACCTGGTACTCTGTTATCATGCCCTTTAGGACACCAGTCATATCCGTCCTTTGCCCATGAGGATCATTTTGCACTCTGCTACAACTGACTGGTGTGCTCACTTATTTACAATACACTGTCAGAGAGCATCCCAGGCTGAGTTCATTCCAGACCAGGGGTGATCATAATACTCTGATATGATTGTGTATACTAGCTGCTATGTGGTAAGCACCAATTTCAGGAAAGTTACCAGAAACACCTGCAGACATGTGTGCGCATGGGCGACGCATACAAAGAGCTATGCAGAGCAATAAATCTTTGAAAGTTAACACCCTCCCACTCTTTACAGCCAACTGTCAACCGGAAACACAAGCTAAACTGCCATGCCGTCCACCTGCAGTGTTGTTTTATCTACAGGTTAACTTCTGAACAGATCTTCTCACCTACAACACCTGCATTACTGTATTTAAAATCATTATACTTTGTCTTAGATTTTGATCTGAACAATAAACAAGAATTCTGCTATTAAACTGCTATCGCCCAAAACACTGTGTGCCTCACTGCAAAGACGATGTGAAGTGACTAATAAAACGAGTGTCCTGTTAATTAAGTGTTTTACTCAGAATATTATAGAATATTACTCATATATATATATATATGTGTGTGTGTGTGTGTGTGTGTGTGTGTGTGTAAGTGAGGCTTTGGAAGCACTACAGAGTTCTAATCTTGCATGTTTGTTAACTTCAGCACAAAGTTCCTTCACTCACAGCCGCCTCCAGCGTTTTTTCCCACCCGTTTACGGACAAACTGCCCCTCAGTGCTAAAACTGCCTCTTCATATTCACAAACACCTCTTTCCTGAGTACGACAGCCAATCGAAATGCACAGCGCCAGCCAATCCTGGAATAGTGGGCGGGGCGTTCCGGAAAACAGGCGGACGGAGAAAAACCACTACGCGTTCCCACGCCCACGGGGCGTGGCTTCACCGCAGACAGTTTATAAAAGGCCGTCTTGACCACAACGAGGAGGTTTTGCAGTGTTTGAACGCGACGTTTGCGGTTCAGAGGCACGTAGAGGTTGATGCAGTGCCCGTCCGCGTCGTGTTAGAACCGGCGACATGTTGAAAGGCCAGAGCAGAAAGACGGTGCTGTCCGTGGCTGGCGCGGCCGTTACCTGCCTCGCGGTGCTCGTGGTACTCGCGCAGCGGCAGAGGAGCGCGGCCGAGCGCGCGCACGAGGAGAGCGAGCCCGGCCTGCGCGCGCTCCGGAGTCTCAGTGAGCGCGCGCCGGAGGACGGCGAGCCGTCCGGCGGAAAGAGGGGGTTCTCGGCGTACTTCTCCAAGCTGACGCGGAGCAGGAGGGAAGCGGACAAGCCCGGCGACGCAGAGAGAGTCACCAGCCCTCCGCTCGCCGAGGACATCAGCGCGGACGACCTCTTCATCGCCGTTAAAACCACCAAGAAGTTCCACAAGTCCAGACTGGAGCTGCTGCTGGACACGTGGATATCCAGAAACCTACAGCAGGTGAGCTCAGCGCCAGTCATCTACTATTTAGTGTTATTGTGATCTTTTAGCTAATTAGTCAGGCAAAGGTCAGAGGTCAGATCAGACTGTATATGTCTTACAGACCTTATAGAGAACCATAAACCAGTTTTTAAAGTGTGACTGTTGCAGATCCATCTTTTTCCCTGTCTGGAGAAAAGCCCCCCTGAGACACAGCAGTGAACAGCTTGGGAGTCCCTCTCCCCCTCTCTCATCTCTTCTTCTTTCTATTCCACCCCCCTGCTCCCCTAGCCTCCCCATTGTTTGGGGTTGTCCCTGTGAATGCACTGGGCCAGAGGATGCAACGCGGCCTCAGGGCTGTCCCTTTTCCAGGGCTAACAAAGCGTCTTTCTGAAGGCGAAGAAAAGCCTTTTCCCAGCCCCTTTGCCTCACACTCTCCATGGGAACCTGGGAGCCGAGGCAGCGGCTTGGTCAAGCAACCCAAGCGGTGGGAAAAAAAGTGAGGCTTGGTTGAGGCGATGCTGGGTGAGGGGGGGTGGTGATGGACACAAAGGCACAGCATCTGTAGGCAAGATTCAGAGCTCTGAGCAGCATGCTGAGTGGCATACACAGGGCCCTGAGAAACAGGCCTCTTTTACAGTGAACAAAGGCACCCACGGCACCTTGACAGGACCAAACGCAGAGCAGTCAAAGTGATTTTATCCACAATCGAGAGTAGTCACGCAGAGTTTAGCAAAAGTCAGGGTAATTTGCTTCGGACTGGGTCATTTTTTCCTCCAAACTGAGCCTGTGTCTCACCCAGTCAATTAACACTGTTTCTTCCATTATTCTACAGGACGACACTCTCCTTCTCCTTCTTTCCATCTCTGAGGACTTTCTTTCTCAGCTGCCAGGAGCATCAAAGTTCAGACTAGAGTCCTTTTTTCTTTTAAAGTCTTTTTCTCTTTGCTCCATCATCTCTCCTTGCCTGTTCAGCAAAAGTTCCCAGGCTCATCAGGTCAGCCTTTGCGAAATGTTCCCAGACTCTCTTCCGTACAGTGGTTTGGTGATGCGGGAAGAGTTAACAGCGGGACTTTAATTGGGGCAGCTGCTTGAGAGCATGGCGGCCATAAAAGCCCAACATGGGCTGCGAATGAGAGTGGGAGTTCCTGGAGGATGGGTGCCAGGTGGCTGGGCTTCACAAAACAATAGATCCAGTTCTAATGCCAGTCATATGAATCCTCACATTCCCACTGTGTACGTACGGGCGTCCGGACTGAGGTCATTTCAGTATTCAGTCCCGCAACACCTGAGCATGTTAAATCCCAGTAATTGTCATCCAAACTGCCTGGGGATTAGCCCAAGGTCTCTGGTGCACCAGTTGGCCCCCAGCCACTATGACTGGCACTGAGTAAGTGTTTGAAGGGGGCCAAGTATTGTTTGTGGTGCAGCATGGGAACTATGTGGCATATGTCAGGGGAGACTAGCAGCATGAGTAGCATGATAAACAGGGTCATGTGGGCCTGTGATTGTTCCCTGGGCTGTATCTGGCTTCAGGTTGTGGTTATGGTGTGTTGCACGCCGCTCGCTTCTCAACGGGTGAGTAACAGCTCATTTTGAGGTGGTGTTTACATGTAAATAGTGCAGGTAGATTCAATCAGGGCTTACTGTTGATGCTGTGACTGCTTGGCTGGGAACCAACTCTGTTCCCCACGATGACTCAAGGTCAGTCGATCTTCAGAGATACTAAAAAGCATCAGAATTGAGCTTTTAATAGAAAATACAAGCGTATTCTCTTATCGGTGCGATACAAGCCCATTCTTTTAGACTACAATAGGCTGATAAATGTGATGTTTTTGATGAGTCAGTTACTTTGAATAGCTTCTATTCTTTCTGGTCTGATGTTGGGAAGATTGTTTGTGCTGCAGCTCTTGGCTTCCGGTGTTTCACTATGTTTCCCCCCTGGAACAATGGAGCTTCCCCAGCGAGTGAGCTCCACAACAATACGTGAAGAGAACTGCCTGTGCTGAGCTATCCGGTGTCCAGTTACACAGACGGGTCCAGAATGCCATAAAGCTCAACCACCTCCATTATTTAACACATAATTCTACCTGGACTACCGGTGCTAACTAGGGTGTGGGTGTAATTCCCAAGGTAGTGATTACTGTATTACTTTGTTCAGTTGTATTAAATCAAGGGAGGGGGCTGGGCAAGGCTAGTGGGAGTCTGTGGTTTGCCTTGGCATGGACGGAAAGGCCTGTGCGGGTGGCTAATGGAGGGAGGAGCGCCTATTTGTTTCCTTCCCGGGGAGCTGGAGACAGCCAGCCAGGCTCCATGTTCTTTCTTTCTTTACCCCCATGCCAGCTCCTTTTCAGTATCCCCTCCAAAAAAGCCTTTCTGGGGAAAACTGTTCCACGTGATTCAGATGTGTATATTCATTTCCGTGTGAATGGAAAGTCAACGGGAAGAGAAAAATGCAGAATTATTTCATAAATGTGGACGTTTTTGAAAAGCAGGCGATTGAATCACTGTTGGGTGTCTGGCACGTGATTTCTTTTGATGACTGGATGGTTCAGTTAAAGGGAGAAGTGAAGAACAAAGGCTTGGCTATGTGGAACCGCTCTTGAGTTAACCACTGCAGCTGTATGCAAATGCGGGCAAACATATTTCCCAATTTCCCCCAGCAAGGGCTTTACCCAGCTTGAAAACACTCCACATTGTTGAATGAGAGCAGGCTGGAGAATGCTGGGAAAGCGGGGGGAGAGGGGGTGTGGATGGAAGTGCATTAGGGGTGATTGGCCACACACACACACACACACACACACACACACGGGCTGTAATATACTAATCAGCTCTGAGGTTTCTTTCTTGTTCTGAAAGCAGGCTGTGGGTTATCTAGTGCTAGCAGCTGCTTGTGTGATTAGTCTGGCCTTTGAAGGGAACCGGGTCCAAACAGCACTGGCCTATGATCCTTCAACAGCCTTAACCGCCAGCCCTCACTATCCAAACAGAGGCAGCGGGCAGTGGCCTTCTGCGCCTCACACTGAACATCTGCTGAAAGTTTGCTCTGCAAACCAATCAAACTCACTTTGGCAGCAGTGAAGGTTAAACGGGGGAACGGCAGACTATAAAGGTAAACCAGTTTGCGTGTTTTGTGTATGTGCAAAGGAGGACACGGGACAAAAGCCTGGAGTTCAAGCTGCTTTTGACATATTGAGTATAAAAAGAGTCGATTAGTGTGCTGTGTGTCAGCGGGTGATAAAGTCCATGTCCGTACAGGCTTGTTCCGACACGTGGCTGAGATAAAGCAGAGCGCGGCAGGTGCCGTCTCACCTGAGCTGCAGTGTAAACAGGTTAACGGCAATGTGTGTATGAGCCTGAAGCCAGGCCCTTCTCTTTCATCAGCCTGTGTGTGAGGAGTGTGGCAGTGAGGCCCCTCTTTTTGAGCCGGGCCTGCCGCCGCCTCGCACCTGCTCTGTCTTATCCGTCACAAAGGAGGTCCTAATCTAGCCCCCTTCTCCTCCCACCATTCTCCCTTTAACAAAACAGCGGCGGCTTGCACGTCATCCTGACTGCTGCACTGAGGCTCCATGCACAATGGCTTAATGGTGCATCTTGACCTGTGCGTCCCGTGGACTGGTGAGGAGAGAATGCAACTTGAAGGAGTGCTTTTTAAAACTTGTGGATTAATTTCATGCGAGCGTTTACATGTGTGAAGTGGATCTGGAGGTGGTGTCTGGAATGAGAAGGGGAGGGAGTAGGAATAATAGAATGGAGTTAGTGGTGTGTATGTGTGAGTGTGTTGGGGGGGTAAATGGGGTAGTCTGCTCCCCTCTTTGTTCTATGTCTGGGATGCTTTGGGGTTCCAGAGCAGTTGCCATGGCTAGCTTGGAAAAGCAGCAACAAGGCCTCTTTTATTCAGGGGGGTCGAGTTTGGCTTGTTTAACCGAATAAGTTTTCCATGGCGTAAAACTGCAGACAATGGACCCCAATCAGCACTGCCTGAGATAAATAGCACGCATAGACACATTTAGACCAAGCCTGGAATGCACTAGTTCCTGTGCCCTGCTTTGCTTTGTTGCACTAGTGGGGCAATTGATGAAACTGTCAATGATTGAAGTGGACTGCAAAAATGTACTGACCGGTCTTCTTTTCTTTCTACAGACGTACGTCTTTACAGATGGTGAGGATGAGGAGCTGAAGAAGAAAATGGGTGAGTGTACACACACTTGACACAAACATTCCATGCTTAGCAAGAAGATATTCTTACTTTGAAATGTGCAAAGTTTGGATTAAAGTGAAACACGCAGCTGATAGCTATAAACATCTTACAATAAGCTAAACCGCTCAAATCGGGCGCGTTTTTAAGTTACGCAGAAGCACCTCACCACGCTCTCAAATCATAATTACACATATGATGAATTAGTTTTGCACATATAAATGAATAAATAAATGAAGGAACTGAAGCTTCCTGAAGATCCGAGAGGAAAAACAACAGTTTATTTAAAAATTTATTTAGATAATGGCATATTTGGCTTGATGTTATCTAATTGTCTACTGGTGGTGGCTGTTTATAGAATGTCTATAGTATGTAGGTGTTTATAGGCTGTGAAAACTATAAATCTTTTCATAATGTCCAGTTGTAATAGTACTGATATCTTGAATAATGTACTAGTGCATCTCCATAAATTAAAAAAAATGTAATTTGTGTTCATTATCTAATTCAAAAAGGTAAACATCGTTACAATAAAGTGAGATTTCAAGCCTTTTTTTTAAAATAATGTTTGAATAGTAATTTACTCAAACTCTCAATTAAATATTCTTAGAGATTCTGGATATTCTTACGTCCTAATGATCAACAGTAAAACAAAAGAGACTTGAGATGTCACTTTACATGTAATGAATATAAAATGTGACTTTTATCTAAAACTCTTTTTAAATTAAATTGTGAACACAAATGAACTTTCCACTATAATTTTTAGTACACGAGTATTATAATACACTTTCTTATTGGAAACTGTGCTAAAGTACTGTAACTAACATTGCTTACTTATTGTGATATGACAGAGTCCAGCACTGGAACTCTGGTGTGTATATACATGTTTTATAGGGTTCTACACTTTTACTGAACCAGATCTTTCCTCTTTTTCATGCAGGAAGCCACGTCATCAACACTAACTGTTCTGCGGCTCACAGCCGGCAGGCTCTGTCCTGCAAGATGGCCGTGGAGTATGACAAGTTTATTGAGTCAGGCAAAAAGTAAGTGATTTTAATGTTTTCTTACAAAGACCGTTCAGCAGACTGTGTGCATCACTTTAACAATCTCTCTGTTCTTTAGATGGTTCTGCCATGTTGATGATGATAACTACGTCAACATGAAAACGCTTGTCCAGCTGCTCGCCCAGTATCCTCACACTCAGGACCTGTACATCGGCAAACCCAGTCTGGACCGGCCCATTGAGGCCACTGAGAGACTAGGGGACAACAAGATGGTAAGTTGGAAAAAATGATTAAAGAAAATAATTCTGTAAAAAGACGTTATAGGCAACAGTATGTTGTACACTACAAATTTGGGTAAAAACACAATTTAAATTGAATCCCACTTTACTGACCCGTTTAGAAAAGGTAATATGATGCACAATGCTAATTTTTTTTCTTGTTTTCAGAGGCCTGTTAATTTCTGGTTTGCCACTGGTGGAGCAGGCTTCTGTGTGAGCCGTGGTCTCGCTCTGAAGATGAGCCCATGGGCGAGGTATGAATCACCCTGTGTATCTCTCTCTCTCTCTCACTCCTGTGCTGGTAATGAGTTTATTTTATAACAAATGTCCAAAAATTCCCTTGTCTCGATTCCAGTGGTGGACATTTCATGAACACTGCGGAGAAGATTCGTCTCCCTGATGATTGCACCATCGGATACATCATCGAGTCTGTTCTGGGGGTTCCTCTGACCCGCAGCAACCTGTTCCACTCACACTTGGAGAACCTGCAACAGGTGTCCAGATCAGAAGTACACAAACAGGTGAGGTTCTGAAATCTCTCCACTCTTTAACCAACCACTACACATTAAGGTCAGGCGTCATTCTGATGTGTGTGTTTCTATTATAGATTACATTGAGTTATGGAATGTTTGAGAACAAGAGGAATATCATCAGCATGAAAGGGGCTTTCTCAGTCGAGGAGGACCCATCCAGGTAAGATGCTTTCCAACACATTTGCTAGAAAATGACACTAGGCTTAGCTTAAGGCTGGCTCTGGTGCAGCTTACAAGGTTGCTTGAAATTGACATGAACACTAAAATGTATTTGCACAATACAAAGCATCCTCAATGTTGTGCATGCAACTTACTGAACTTTACACAAAGGTTTCACCATGCAAACCAGAATCAGGGCCTGCAGAGCAGTTTCATACCTTGCAGTCCCTCACTTTCATATCTACACTGTACAACAGAATGCTTTTCATTTTTGCACTAAAAATACTCGATTGTGCAGTTTCTGACTGAAATATATAAATAAAACCATTTTGTCTTTCTTTTTACATCTTAGGAAGTAACTATTCATGTATTTTATGTTAATCACGTACAAAATTCAGTACAATACATTCATTGTGATTTAGTTGATGTGCAAAATGTCAAAAGTTTAAAGAATAAACAATAAAAAAGACTCCTCTGTTCTCTCTGTTGCAGGTTTAAGTCCGTGCACTGTCTGCTCTATCCGGACACTCCATGGTGTCCTCCTCAGGTTGCCTATTAAGGTGACCAGCTCCTCTGTTGTATCCTCGTCTCAGCTGTGCCTCGGTATCTGAAAGGCACCTGGGACCGGTGTGGTATTGGTCCGTGTGACTGCTGTTTTTGCTGCAGTGGAACACGGCCTCGTGTTTTTTTTACTGGGCTGCTGTGCGGCCCGCCTTCGGACACTTCCTTCCTGCCTGGTGCATGAGCTTCCTGTCTGAGCCCCAGACTGTGGGGCCCAGGACTGTTTAGGAAAAAGCTCTAAGCACCTAGCTTTGCAGGCAATCAGCTGTGCTTTACGTCCTTCATATTGCTTGTATCCAATTTGCAATTCTCATAGAATGTATCTTTATTACAAGTCCAAGCCGTTTTTGCCAGCTTTACATGCTTAGTTCATATGATTTCCCTTTTCCAAATAAGATTCAGGATTCTTCCCTCAGGTTTGAAGTGACGAGCTTGAAAGAGGGATTTATTTATATATGGGTGCTTTCCTTAAAATGTTTTGCTTTAGTTATCAATGGACTCCGGACAAAATAACGAGATGAAGTTGAATTCCATTGTTAATTTCACTTTCAGTTCCAGTGTTATAGTAGGCTTATCATTATTACTTTTATGTGATGTGATAATATAATAATTTAAGATATTTTGTGCTGGCAATAGGCAATTTTCCTCATGTGCCTGGGTTGTTTAAATCTGTGGTATATTGGGATAAAGCACTTTTCTCTATTTCTGTTCTGAAAATAATAATGATGACGGGACTCAAAGCTGTGTGATGTAACATAAGCCCCTTGAGCCTTTAGGTCTTTATTGTATTTAATGCCATTACTTGCATTCAAACAATCTTGGCATATAGTTTTATGAGATTTTGATATGATATCTCAATTAGCTTTGTTATGAGATGTATTTAATGGAAAGTTGCACAGCTTGATTTGATTGAACTGTATGTTGCTCTTGTGAAGTGTTGACACACCCTGCTAGTAGAACAGGCAGCATTTAGTCACACTGCTCAACACACTAAAATGTGCATATTTGTAATGTTTGGCAGCTAAAATAATCATATTATTTCATTTTTATAATAGTCTGCCACTTGAGCATCACTCAAAAGTCACAGGAGTGGTCCATCACTTCACCTGAGCAACAGCAGTTTCTCCTATACAGAGGATTTTGCTCTGTGGAAATCACCCACATTGGGTCGACTGTATTTTATTTTAAAGCAGTATTTATTTACTGTCATGTTAAATGATTGTACATTGCTGTTTAGATGATATACTTTTTCTCCACCTGTGAATCAGACATGGTTCTGATGACTTCTCGTTTTTTGTATTGCTTTGAATTGTGCTAAAGGCTGTAATTTATCCTCCAGTATCTGGATTTTCGAATTGTTCAAATGCCTGTCTCTCAGGGATGTGTGTCCTGACGAAGTTACCACGGGTGCCACTGTGGTAACTGTGCATTTAGCTTTCGAATAAAACAGCATGCTCGCTGAGAAACTTTACGTCTCCTCTCATACTTCATCATTCACACAGTTTCTAAAGTCAACGAATGAGCTTTATGTAGAGCAACACAAAAGACTGACTAAAGAAAATATGGTAACACTTTATAATAACTTTCATTAATAGCTCATTAAATAATGATTAATAACAACAAATCATTAGTTCATGAGAATTTCATTAACAAATGATTTAATAATGATTTACTAATGATTTGTTAACATTTGCAAAAATGAATAAAACCTTAGTAACTACATGAACTGTCATTTATAAACATTTGTTCATGTTTAAATTCTCATTTGTTCAGTTCATTAGTTAATTGCTTATTAATGAAAGTTATTATAAAGTGTTACTGAAAATATTCTACAATGCAAGTCTGAGCCAAAAGTTAAAATGCTCGAAATGACCCGGTGTTCATATCGTACTATTAGAGTACACTTTGCACACTCACTAATGTGTGTTCCAGGGTCTTGGTTACACTACAGTGCTTAAGAGCACTGACATAAATTCAACATTACAGCATATGTGAACATGTATGAAGTGTGGCGTATTCAAATAGACATCTTTGTATGTATAGTTTACTGTTTTTGCCCATTTGAATGAAGTGCAAACCATCATATGAAATTGGTTCCCTTGAGATTTCTCTTTTCTGCTAAGAAAGTCACCAAACACAACCTGAGCCAAAGCCTCCTTCACCACGTCTCAAAGATTACCTATCTTGTGAGAACTTTATTTTGACAAGACGTATATTCAGTCCTTCTTGACCAGTGTTTCAGATGCCATTATTGGGGTCATATTTTGATATCAAAGCAGTGATAGCATCTTTAATTCCACACTAACTCCAGTATTTGTTATCCTTGCAAATGCTATTGTTTTCGAGCCACTCCAGATCAAAGGGATTTGGTTTCTGACATAACCACATTTTTATGAGGACATATCCACGCCTGCTTTAATACTGTAATAGAGTTTATGTTTTTAAGCCATTCTCAACTTTCCCATGAGCAGGCCAGCATTGTGGGGGATTTTTGCATTCCTGTGCATTAGACGGAGCGCAGACAGAGACTTGTCTAAAAGCAATCGTGTTAGCAGAATCAGCCGAAATCATATTTCACACGGCCTAACTACAAAGATCTAACAGTGTCTGTGTGTCATGCGTGGCTGCGAGTGGGGAAGGCAGATGTTAGAAGCTATGTCTGCTGGGGACAGAACATCAGACGCGTTTGGGTTAGTCTCCTCACCCACAACATGGAGACAGACCAAAGTAGTGATTATGGGCTCTGCTTTGGAGTGTCCCTCTCTGGAAGTTTATTTCTCATGGTTATGCTTTCAGAAGTTGTGGCTGGAGGCTGTTCTCAGAAGTTTAGCACCTCTGAACTAGAACTTAAGTTATTGCAAAGAGATAAGCTAATGATTTATGTTATGAGTTCTTTAAGGAGTAGTTTACCACAGTAGGGGTCTCATTTATGACAGAGATAACACACACCCACATTCTGCAGAGATGGTTATCAGATGAGAACAAAAAAGAGTGTCTAAAACACATGTGCACATTATATATATATATATATATATATATATATACACACACACAGTGAGGAAAATAAGTATTTGAACACCCTGTGAATTTGTAAGTTCTCCCACTTAGAAATCATGGAGGGGTCTGAAATGTTCATCTTAGGTGCA
>BRDA01041014.1:12129-33787 GCA_036984385.1 Crenuchus spilurus
AGTCGAGAAAATGAAAAAGTTAATTCCGACATTTATGTTTGGCCTAAGGTTTTTTCAACCCTGCGATATGTTTAACACTTATTTTTGACTTACGTTACTACACCTCTACCGTTTACAGTTATAAAATAAGTATTATCTTGTGTTTAGTGTCAACTTTTTTGGGATTTGTTGACGACATGAAATTTTGAAACAACATATTTTTCACTTAAAATGTTACATTCTCTCAGTTTAAACTTTAGATCTGTGATTTGTGTTCTATTATGAATAAAATATTGACATTTGCCATCTCCACATCATTGCATTCAGTTTTTATTCACAATTTGTATAGCGTCCCAACTTTTTTGGAATCCGGTTTGTATTTACAGCCTTAATTGAAAAAGTAAAAGAGCTGAATGATTTCCTTTTGGCCCCTGAGGTTAAGCTTAGAGTCGGTTAAGGTGTTGCACAGCAGGATTGAGCTACAGTTGTGCTAAAGTCAATGGAAATATTCACAGACTAGAATCCAACTGGCTGTGTTTGTTTCTGTAGACTTTTGAGAGCATGTGCACTAGATTTAATTGACTGAAATGTGTAAGTAATTTCCACAAAATGTGAGTCATATCAACATTGTCTTGTAGGCTGCCCACGTTTGGTAATTACTGTTTTTTAATATCATTTATTATTATGGAAATCATGTACAGGGATTAGACAATGAAAGTGAAACAGCTGGTTTTAGGCCACAATAATTTATTAGTAGGTGTAGGGCCTCCTTTTGTGGCCAATACAGCATCAATTTGTCTTGGGAATGACATATACAAGTCCTGCACAGTGGTCAGAGGGATTTTAAGCCATTCTTCTAGCAGGATAGTGGTCAGGTCACTACGTGATGCTGGTGGAGGAAAACGTTTCCTGACTCGCTCCTCCAAAACACGCCAAAGTGGCTCAATAATATTAGACACAAAGACTTGCTGTCTTGGTCACAGATGCGCCAGCAAGACGTGCACCAACAATTTGTCCTCTTTTGAACTCTGGTATGTCACCATAATGTTGTGTGCATTGTAATATACTATATAACTGTGCTCTTACCTGATAACTGAACCTTCACAGTCTGCTCTTACTGGTGCAATGTGACATTAATGAAGATTGGCCACCAGACTGGTCCAATTTAGCCATGAAACCTCCCACACTAAAATGACAGGTGTTTCAGTTTCATTATCCAACCCCTGTAGATATTTACTCAAATACATTTCTGATAACTGCTACAACAGACAGCGAAGAAGAAGAAAATGATGATTAGGAAACAGATAATTATGAAGTTAACAAAGATAGTTATGAAAAAAGATAATGAAGAAGAAAACAAGAGATGAAGATGGTAGTGATAGTATATGAACATGGTAGTGAAGAAGATGATGATGGTTAGAAAAAAGAAGAGGAAACAATGATGATGATGAAGAGGAGGAGGAGGAAGAAGAAGATGGCAAAGAAAAATATGATAGAGATAAAAATGCAAAGAAGATGATGGTAAAAAGGAAGAAGCAGATGATGATGTTGAGGTTGACTGAAAAATGAATATGATGATGGAGACAAAGATGAGGAGGAGGAAGAAGTAAAAGAATATGACAAAGGAAAATAAAATAGAGATGAAAAATGCAAAGAGGATGGACAAAAGGAAGAAGCAGATGAAGATGTTGAGGTTGATGATCATTGTCTCCTTCATCAGAGCCTTCATCATCATCTTCATTTTTCAAAGATGATGAAATAAAAAAAAATCAAACAGACAAAAAAATAGAAGTTGAAGAAAAGTAGAACATGATGATGAAGAAGACAAAGAAGATTAACAAAAAGAAAAAAGACTTTGAAGATGATGAGGATAAAGAAGAAGATGACGATGATGACGAAGTGCCATTCAAGTTCATAGTGAGTCAGGAATATATCTGATAGACCTCCTGGTTCTGAATTATGTGAATTATGGTGCCATGTTCTGTTCCCTCTGTGCTCTAGCTTATTAATAGCACCCTTCGAAGGCACAAAGATAGAGAACCACAATAGCTGTCTGCACACACAACCTGTGAGAGCACACACACATGCACACACACACACACCCTAAAATGAAAAGCACCTGTTGCACAAACCACAATGTTTACTCTGAGGCCAAATTAGAGTGTCGTCTTGGCAACAGCCGACCGAATCACCACCCACAGCTCTGGCCTAGAAAAAAACATGGAGAATTGTACATGATGTAGTTTGATGTGAAGATGTAGCTTCAACTGCAAAGCATTCATACTGAACCATTAAAATAATCTCCGCGTTAGTTTTTTTAAGAGGAGATGGTTTACTTCAAATACAGGTCCAACAAACAGAACTTCATTTATAGACTCAAAAACCAAAACCAATGTCTAAAGTTTTATTCTAATAAACTCTTAACCCCCTGGAGTCTGAGGGTATTTCAGACACTCTGATGTAGTCTGACATGTCCTGATGTTTTACAAATTACACCCATCTAAAAATATATTTTTTTCAAAGTGTTACACAGGCTTTTGTTCAGCACAAACTCAGCAAGAACAGTGTCAAAACAGTAAGAGCTTCATAAATTATATACACTATATCAAAAACTATATTTTGCTTAAATCTGCTGTAAACTTTGACTTTCCAAAGACCTATTTTCTGATGTGCTGATATATTGTGACAAATCACTCTAAATATTTTAATAATAAGTTCTATGAACTAGTTTTCAGACTGTTTGATAAATGCTTTAGATAACAATGTGGAACAATAAAGCAACAGGAAAAGAATAAAAATTAAAAACAAAAATTATTGCTATTGAACTATGAACTATTGCTATAAAACCAAATCTAGTTCATGCTAGCTAGATAGGTAGCTATGTAAATAAACAAGCTAACAGCTAACACTAGCTTGAAGGTGAACTTAATTTTTTTTTTACTATGAACATTTACTTTGTTACATCTAATACCAGTCAAAAGTTTGGACACACCTTCTGGACATTCAGTGTTTTTTCATCATTTCATAAAGTGTTAAACCAAAATACTGTATGTTTTATATTTTACATTTTTCAAAGTAGACATTCTTCAAACCTCTTGCTTAGATGGCAGCTTTCTTGGCATTTTCTCAGTCAACTTTATGAGGTAGTCACCTGGAATGGCTTTCAGTTAACAGCTGTGCCTTGTCAAGAGTTCATGACTTGCATTTCTTGCCTCTTAATGTGTTTGAGACATCAGTTGTGTGTCTACTTTGCAGAATCTAAAGTCTAAGACATTTTGGTTTGTTGAATTGAATGAGAACGTGTCCAAACTGTTGACTGGTACTGAATGTATGAATTAAAGTATTCACTTTCAGGTAGCTCAAAGTTCTAAATTACAGAGAGCTTGCCAAAAGTACAAGAAGCCGTCCACATTTGATAGTTTGGTCATTATAACATATTTCAATGGAAATCATTGGAAATACTTAAAACTAATTTAAAATGACTTCATTTATAACCATCTTCAAGCATAAGTAGCAAAGTTTTGGTTGTTATTGTTAATTTTAGAGAGAATAACTAATCTGAATACTAGTTTACATTTATTGGCAAACCCAAAGCCAGTTTGTTGTGAAGGCTTTTTCCCATGTTGCTGTGCTTTTTAAGAAAATAAGTGCTTTTTAACCTCTACTTCTGAAGTCTTCTGAAACTGTGATGAACTTAACACCTACACCAGCAATCATCTCACTGCTCTTATTTATAACCAAGTCTTATTTTTAACATTTGTGCCCACATTAAGAGCTGGCCACACAGTTAGCCTGAGCACGTTGCCTGACCTAGCATCAAACCTGCCACAACCAACACCTGCTTCTTCTGTAAAGGACAGTGCTTCAGAAAAAAAAAAAACAACACAGACAGCACAGAATGTGAAAGCAGCATTTGATATGCCTCATACCAAAAAGGCAGTGTAAGTGTTTCAGCTGTCTGGCTGCTGTGCAGTGTTGTGGCTAACTGTGGCTAATAAAGTTCTTTTCAGCTGCTTTTATGTCTGATGGCTCTGCTGTTCTGCAATGTGTGCTAAGAGCTCCCCTTGTGGCCACTTTAGATATTACACCATAGAGTTACTGAATGTTTTTAGCATGTTCTCAATACTGAAGCAGCACTGTAAGGTCAGAAAACAAGTGGCTACATTATACTGTATATGTACAGTACCAGTCAAAAGTTTGGACACACTGTAAGTGGTGCTTCATTATTTAAAAATGTTCTGTATTGTAGATTAATACTAAAGTCATCTAAACTATGAATAAGCACATAAGTAATTATTTAGTAAACAAACAAGTAAACAAACCAGAATATGTTTATATTTGACATTCTTCACAGTAGGCACCTCTTGCTTAGATGCAGCTTTCTTGGCATTTTCTCAGTCAGCTTTATGAGGTAGTCACCTGGAATGGCTTTCAGTTAACAGCTGTGTCTTGTCAAGAGTTCATGACTTGCATTTCTTGCCTATTAATGTGTTTGAGACATCAGTTGTGTGTCTACTTTGAAGAATCTAAAATCTAAAACATGTTTTGGTTTGTTTAACACTTTTAAGTGTTTTTTTAAATAAAAAAAAGTAGAAACATTGTAGGAGAAGGTTTTGATTGGCACTGTATATACAATTATATAAAATAAAATAAATAGAAATTGCGCAGTAAAATATGCAGAAACATATTTTAATTTGTTTGCTGTCAAGGTGCTTAATTATTACTTATTTTTGGAAAGTCAACAAATAGTGCTGTTGAACCAGGAGTGCACAAACTTTAGCATGTACTGTATGTATGTGAAAGAGAGAGAGAAGAGCTCAACCCAAGGTTTTATTTGGAACTTTTGAGACTTCTTTATTCCAGAAGGTCTTTAAGATATTCTTCAGTCTTAAAAGTACTTCTATGAGACTTAGAAAAACCTTTTAGCAGAGATTTTAAGAGCCTCTTGAAGAAGATTTGAGTCATTTGAGGAAGCTTGAATAAAGAGAAATCTTCTCCAAGAACCTTTCAAATTCTTCCAAAAACGGGCATGAAATGGTTCCTGGAAGGCTGTTAAGGCTTCTGTCATTGAAACAGAGCGAAGAACACCTAACAGATCTTCCAGGAACCTTTTGTCTTTAGAGTGCAGTACCTTGTGTTTCTCTGTAATGAAAGTGTAATTGGAGGCATGTGTGTGTGTGTGTGTGTGTGTGTGTGTGTGTGTGTGTGTGTATGTGCGTGTGTGTGTGTAGACTACTGCGGGTGGAGGGGGAGCCCCATTATGGACCAGTGTTGCTGATGAGAGAGTCTGTGTGAGAGAGAAAGAGAACGAGCAAGAAAACAAAGTTTTTAGGGTCACTTGTGAGCAAACCATGCATGTAAATGTGTGTGTGTGTGTGTTTATGAGAATTGAAACCCCCACATAAGCATCTGTGAGAGGCCTGAGAACTACAGTGAAGGTCGAGGGGGAAAAAAAGGAGGAGGACATGTTTGGGTCATTTATGTCTGTCCACATCTTAACAATGTAAATAATGTCCCAGCAGTGACTTACATACTATACAAACACTATATGTCCAAGTGTTTGTGGACACTCCTTCTAATGAATGCATTCAGCTACTTTAAGTTGCACTCATTGCTGACACAGTTGCACACACAGCTTGTCTAGTCCTTGTGGAGAAGTACTGCCAATAGAATAGAACTGGAAGCAGTGAAACTGGAATGATGGTGCTCAAGCCAATACTTTGGGGACGAGTTGGGTAGTCAGGGATGGGATGGGTGATGATCATCTAACATCCTGACCTCACTAAATCTCTTGTAATGCTCCAAAATCTAGAAACTGTACAATCAGATGAAGTTAATCAAACAAATGATCTCTCTAATAGATTTATATATATATATATATATATATATATATATATATATATATATATATATATATATATATATATATATATATATATACCCCACCAGGGAAAACCAGGCCAAAGTAATGATATTGGCAACTTATATCGTGCCAATAGCGACAAAACTTAGCCACTCTGTATTATTAATGTAAATGAAATATAACAGTCTCAGATATCTATCAGAGTACATATTTTGATCAAAAACAAAACTTAAATGCACAAAAAAAGTTGTTTTGAAAATATATATTTGTATATATACAATGTGTGTCTGTATAGACTGGAACCTTGATTTACGAGTTTAATTTGTTCTGTGACTAAGCTCGTAACTCAATTTGCTCATATATCAAACAAAATTTCCTAATTTAAATAAATTTACATACCATTAATCCATTCCAGCAACCCAAAAATCACACAATTTTATGTGTTTTTAAATAAGAAAAATGTACTTTATAAATAACAAATAATGTATAAATAATAATAATACATAATGAAAGAGAAAGTAAAGAAATAAAGTGGTTTTATTTAGTGTATTTACCTGAAGATCAGATGAAGATACTGGCAGAGGCGGCTTGCATCATAAAGCAAAAAATCAACACAGCAACGACTTGTATCTTGGAAAATTTGTAAGTTGATTCACTCATAAGTCAAGGTTTACTGTATATATACATATTATATCAATTATTTGAGCTTTGAGGTAGAAATGAGTAAAATATCACTTATTTATTGGTTGTTGCACAGTCACACAGCATTTTCTCACTAATCATGGGCTTTGCTCTCAGCCCCCCTCAGCTTAATAAAATGGAAACATTTTAGGAATGTGAACATTATGAGGAATGTTTATGTTTCAGGGAATAACTTCTCTTAACCAAAATGGAATGTTAGGACCAAGTTTGTAAGCCAATATCAGTATCAGTAAACAGTTACTGTGATGGCCAGTGACAAAAAGCCATTCCAGCTGTAGGCCTGTACAATTTATAGTGATCATATATGAAGCATATGTGCAAACTTTTATTTCTTGATGCACTATTTGCACTTTTCTGAGCCTCGCAAAAGTGCAAACATCACCCTCACAGACTTCTCTGCCCTCTCTGATCTCCTCACTTTCATAAATCTGGCCTCTACAGCCTGGCCTAGCCCATTTGCCGGCTTTCACTGCTGGCCCCGGCCCAGGAAAAGTAACGGTTAAGGCCCTCCGAAAAAAGAGAGCACGCTCAGTTTTCATTTATTACAATAAATTACAGCAGGAGGGAGGGGGCGAGAGAGAGAGAGTGAGCGGGAGAGAGAGAGTGGGAGAAGGGGGAAAAAAGAGGTAGAGCAATAAAAGACGTGAATGATATAAATAGTGTGGCAGGGCGTAGGAAAAGGCAGACGGGGGGCTTAGGGCTGGGTGCGGAAGTGCACTCCCACGCAGACTTTCTCTACGCACATACGCACACACACTGCACCTGAGCACTGGGTCTCATCACAGCTACCTGGCAGAGCTTTAAACTTCTGAATCTCTGGGTCATGTCTCACACACACACACACACACACACACACACAACAGCCCGGCTAACAGAGAGCAGCTGGAGGGGCTGAGACAGCCCCATTCATAACACTAGATCCTAATGAGAGAGAGAAACAGAGAGAAAGACAAAAGACAGAGAGATAGTGAGCAAGACTGAGAGAGAGAGAGGGATAGAGAGATTATGGGGGTGGCTACACCCCCCACTTTACAGAGCACATTAACCCATTACCTGCATTTGAACCCTGCTCAGAGATGGAAAGTTATCAAACTCTTACAGAACTTTTCTCGGAAAAGAAAATCATGATTTTACTTCATTTCTCATAAAATAGTCATCTTAGCTATTTTAATCTTTAATAACTGTTAAGCTATCTTTATTACCAATGCATTAGGTTTAAAATTTATTCTTGACTGAAGCAGAAAAGGTCCTTCAAGTAACATTTATCCAGGATTACATTTTTTGTGTTTATTCTTAAATACTAATTTAACAGCTTTATTAGAAAATTGTTCAATTTCATGGCAGTTGTTAAATGGTAGAGAATGCAGATTATGAGAATAGCCCTAAACCCAGCAATTCTCTCAGGTTAACCCTCTAGAGTCTGAGGGTATTTCAGACACTGTGATGTAGTCTGACATGGTTTGATGTTTTACAAATTACACCCATCTAAAATTATTTTATTTCCAGAGTGTCATAAATCTGTTTTGATTAAATCTGCTCTAAATTTAGACTTAAAACCTATTTTCAGATGTGCTGATATATTGTGAAAAAACACTCAAAACATTTCTAGCCAAGACTTTTGAGCTCAGAACTGAATAAACAGAGGTGTTGGCTACACACTGCTCATTACAGTTTTTAGAAATTGTAGGTGGTTTTATTTCTAAAGTTTACCAAATGTGAGTTGACGTGTTTCACTCATTCAGTGGTTCCTAGATTGAATATTTATGAAATAGGCGTGAAACACTCAAGTCTTTGCACATTCCACACATTCCACAGCTGCTAAGCCACCAATGGAATGTCCGGAATCACCATGTCATTATCATATGAATGACAGATCTCGTCATTTGGTGGGAAAATGCGCAGCTGTCTGACTCACTCTGAAATACATGTCTCTGCATATTTAAGCTCCTCCCATAAATATCTACAAATTATTTAAATACAAGCTATATATATTTGAAAAGTAGACCCTTTAGTGTCTCTGGGGTATGTTTAGGATTGTTTATTCATATAAACCCTTTCTCCACTCCCATGGGAAATCTCCCCAGTCCATATTATAGAGCTATTTAACTTGTCAAGGAAAGAGTTTTTACCTGTTGCCTCTCAAGAAGCCTACTAGCTACAATACAATACTTGGAGCACAGATCAACCACCTTTATCTCATAGTATTCACTCAATGTTGATCCCTGGCACTTTCTTTCTTGCTTCTGTGTTAATTATAAATGTTAAATGAGATTGATTTTCATTCAGTGGTTTCATATCCCAGTCATGATGTTTGTCATCGACAGCAGGGGCCTGAGAGAGCAAGAATTGGTCATGCTCTCTCTGTTCAGGTAGATGGCGCTCTCTCCCCATCACTTTCACACTACAATGTCCGCTGACTCAGCCGTGTACTGATTGGTCCATTCAGAGCTGTGGATCCTGCGCTTTCCTCCAAGCGTGTTGGCTCCCCAGTGACGGTATATCAGCGGTAATTGGAAAAGAGGCGGTGGCCGGTATCTCACACATCTCACTTCACCCTCCTAGAGTTAGGAACATTGCAAAAGTGATGGGGAGAGCCCCTAATGTATGGGATGGGTTAACTGGCTACTGCTACACTGGGAGGGAGGGAGGGAGGGAGGGAGGGGGGGATGGCAAATACTATAAATAAAATTAAAATAAAAAACCCACCAAAAAACTAATAATATTAATAATAATTTAAAGAAATCAAAAGTCAGTTTTCAAGAAATAACTTAATCACTGTAACTTTGGATTGATTCTTTGCTAATAAGTTTACTTGTATTCTTTTAAATTATTACTATTAATTATTATTATTATTAGTCAATCTACGTTCCTACCCTCACCTATGGTCATGAGCTCTGGGTAATGACCAAAAGAACGAGATCGCGGATACAAGCGGCTGAAATGAGTTTCCTCCGCAGAGTGGCTGGGCGCTCCCTTAGAGATAGGGTGAGAAGCTCGGTCACTCGGGAGGAGCTCGGAGTAGAACCGCTGCTCCTCCACATAGAGAGGAGCCAGCTGAGGTGGCTCGGGCATCTGTTTCGGATGCCCACTGGACTCCTCCCTAGGGAGGTGTTCCAGGCATGTCCCCCTGCGAGGAGGCCTCAGGGAAGACCCAGGACACGTTGGAGAGACTATGTCTCTCGACTGGCCTGGGAACGTCTCGGTGTTCCACCCGAGGAGCTGGCTGAGGTGTCTGCGGAGAGGGAGGTTTGGGTTTCCCTACTCAGACTGCTACCTCCGCGACCCGGTCCCGGATAAAGCGGTTGATAATGGATGGATGGATGGATGGATTATTATTATTATTAATTATTATTATTACTCTTCCACCCTCGTTCCTACTTTTGTTCAAGCTTTAAATTGTTCTTAGCATTGCTGTTTTCTTTTTCTCCCTGACATTCTGCTAGGCTTTGGTTCAAAAGTAAAAGCTGGAAGATACTGTGACTAAATCTGGATCAATAATTATAGAAAATTAGTCTAATCTTTGAAGCATGTCATTTCTTTTAATTCCTTTTGGCTGTGCTTGGCTGCATACTGGCAGCAAACGCAGCCCCATAAAACTACATATGCATGTCTACTGAAGTCCTTTCCGAGATTTATTCTGAAACATGCTTACATGAATCTGTACCAGTGCTTGTTTTATGCAGTGTATGATTTATTATGCACATGCCTCTCATTTGGGTGCAACTGGTGACGTTTTTTTGTAGAATTTTGTGCATTGGTGACAACTGACAGGATCCAGATCCACATTTTGCTCTGGTAACACTGTGTCCAGCCACACCTGATCACATTCAGACACACCTCACCTGCACATGCCTATGTGAAATCCACTGGCGTCACAGGTCCTGATTTACAGGAGCTGGTCCTTGATGTCTGTGATGTAAGGGGGCAAGCATTCATGGTGCATGGCTGATTGTATAAAACATTTTATGACACTGTGTTGAAGAAGGTTTATGGATTCCAAATGGGCCGCTGTAGTCTGAAGGCTGAAGAAGGGGTCTAGGGGTTGAATAAAGGTTGGGAGTTAGAGGGAGAGTTGGTCTCTCATCTTTTTGATTTGCAAGTGGACAAGAAAGAAGATCTAATGTAATGTGCATGGAGATCATCCATCCATCCATCCATCCATCCATCCATCCTAGTATCCCTAACTTGTCTCCACCTTCTTTTTTGTCCTTTTCACTCTATTCTCTCTGTTATTGCTCTCTAATAGTGCATGTCAAGGACTGGGATGTATTAAAACTCTTGGCCGAGCACCTGGGATGTGCTAGAACAACAAATCCAAATCAAAGCAGCTCCACTTTACAACTTACAGAACGTCAAGTCTGCTAATGTCCCGCCGACAGACACAACAGGACGCCTTCAGAGGTCTTACAGAGCCCATGCTGTGGTTGGTCCGAGCTGTTTTGGCTTCACATGGAGGATCAATGACATGATACACATGTTCGCATACTGGTCATAATGTTTTGGCTCATTTCTATATATAACCATTTGACTCTACAGCTTTCCTGGAGCAGATAGCTGTGGTTTCACAGCTACTGTGTCACTCATAGCTAATATTATAGTCATGTGTTAGATATCAACCATCTGCCCTTCCAGCCTTTCTGAACAGTCTTAAAGTGGTATGACTCTCATGTGGCTGCGTTTAATGTGCTCGCAGTGGTGTTCCCCAGTCTGGCCATGAGAACTGAACGTCAGCTTAGCAAGGCCAGTCTGTGAGGATATGGATGTGAGGTTCAGCTGAAGTTGAACAGTGTGTGTGTGTGTGTGTGTGTGTGTGTGTGTGTGTGTGTGTTTCGCCCCTGGGGTGAACCGAGCTCCGGGCCCAAGCTAGCATGGTGTCCTGCTGGGTGACTTCCTGTTGGAGGGGTCTTTGCATGGCCAAAACTTGATCCCTAATTCCAAAAATAAAAATGGCCACCGCAGGGGCTTGTAACGCTGGGAGAACACTGAGGTAGCAGAACTCACAGCATTTCCTTCCTGAGAGTGCCCAGTGCACCTGGCATTCATTATGAAATTAGGAAGGTTCCCTTTAAGATGTTTTGTGGGTTATGCCTTATATAGACTATCTGTGTATAACTAAAAATCAGTAAGGTGACCTGAAGTCCTTGAAAAAGTGGGGAAAAAGTTGAAAAAGTGGGAACAGTGTTATGTAATCATTACAAAGGCAGCTGTGATGTACAGGTTAGAGAAGCAGGCCTGAAACCAGCAAGAAAAATCCATGGCTGAAGTGGTCTTGAGCAAGGCACCTAACCCCCAACTGCACCCCAGGAGCTGCAGCAGGTGACTTGGTATGTGTGTGCTAATTGTCCCCTTGTGTGTGTGTGTGTGTGTGTGTGTGTGTATTCAATTCACTCCGTATGGGTAAAATGCAGAGAGGAATTTCCCTGCAGGGTCAATGAAAAGTACCTCTTCTTCTTACAGCCTTTTCATTGTAATGGAAAAACATGAACACTGTCAGCTGATCTGTGAGTATAGATCCATTCAGTTCATGCACATTATGTTTATATTTGATTAAAAAATTCTAAATATGAGGTTTGTAATTACAGGACTGTGAATGTAGACATGCAGATGTTATTTGACATTTGGGAGACATGAGGTGAAATATTTGATGCTCAAGATCTGCCCAGGAACTAAAACCAAACTAAGACAGTTTTCCCTGGTGGAGTGAGCTGTGCCTGCTGAAAAACGATGTCATGTTGTAGCTAATGGGCTCCCTAACAGTGATCATCATCCACAGCTAATGACTGTGTTTTTTTGTGTGTACAATGTGGTCAAGCACATTGGGTTAGAGAAAGACCCAATATGAATAAAACTGTAAGTTGTCAGCAGGGTTTTGTGGCACATTCAATGCAATTATGAAGTTAACAACAGTTTTGAAATGCAGCATTTTTAAAAAATGAAATATATTAAGTATATTTGATACATTGGGTTCAATTTTAATTTCCTGTGTAAAATATTCTTAAACATAAAAAATTTGGTGCCACAAACATTATTTTCAAAGGACATTCTCTGGAAATATGGGACTATTTAATTGTAAAGACCCACTACATCATATAAAGTTAATTTTGCTATTAAAATTGACAAGTATATATCTGTAACCCTCCCCACCTCTGTCCACATGATGACTGTTTTGTTTACGTTCTCATGTGCAGTGCTGTAGCCATGTGCTTTTGTTTACGTCTTCCACGTTTCTTGTTCTTGTGATGTCTCCAACCCCAGCCACATCACATCATGTCATTACACAGCCCTGCAGTTTCATCATGTCTAGATTAAGTGTGCTATTTAGCTCCCTCATGTTTCAGTCATTGTACATCTTCCTAGTTGTCACCATGTTGGATGTTTTCACAGGTTTGTAGTGTCGATCATGTTTTGTAATGTCACTCTTTTAATTCATAGCCACATTTGGTTTCACAGTCTTGTGTTTAAAATAAAGTCATCGTTTTGAATTACACCACTGCATCTGAGTCCTCCTGACTTCAGCCTATTTCTGACAACATCTTATCCAAAGGGCATTTATGAACTGTTATAGTATTCCTTATTTTTGAACTTCTCATTTGTCTTGTTTGCTTGCCTTATCAATGGGTCATATCTGAACACTTAACTGAGACCATTAAACAAGTCAGTATAGTGACCCACCCTTTCAATCTTTCCCACTTTGATGGAGTAGAATTAAAGATTTCAAGTTGATAAGTCTAAGCTTCATAGCTAAGCTGGTGAAAGAAAGGGTTTGTAAGGGAGGGTGTGGTAAGCTCAGTGTTTGAATGATAAGCCGGAAAAAGATAGCTAGTCCCACTCTGAGGTCTGTAATTGGCTGGAAATATTCCCATTTCACCAGGCCCATGTCAGCTGAGACACAGAGAGGCGTATTTGTCCAGGTTTTGTCTGTGTTGTTTCAGGGCTCTGGAGAGACACAGATTAGGGACGCCCTGTGGGGTCACTGGCGAGTAACTGGAGTGACTGGGCTGATGGGCTTTTCCCATGGCTCAAAAACCACAAAGACATGATTAGAGTGACAGACAGACAGACAGAGAGAGAGAGAGAGAGAGAGAGAGAGAGAGAGAGAGAGAGAGAGAGAGAGATGTCAAATAGGTGTGACCAAAGTGTAAGAAAGGACACATTACACCAATTCTACCATCTTTACACTGGCTTCCAGTTTCTTTTAGGATTTATTTTAAAGTACTGTTACTGGTTTTTAAAGCTCTAAATGAATGAGAACCATCATACATCTCTGAATGTGTGAGAAAATGAATGTGAGAGAGTGAGTGTGAGAGAGTGAGAGTAAGACAGTAAGAGTAAGAGAGAGAGTGAGAGAAAGAGTGAGAGTGAGAGTAAGACAGTGAGAGTAAGAGAGATAGTGAGAGAAAGAGTGAGAGTGAGAATAAGACAGTGAGAGTAAGAGAGATAGTGAGAGTAAGACAGTGAGAGTAAGAGAGAGACAGGGTGTGAGAGAGTGAGAGTAAGAGTGAGAGAGTGTGAGAGAGAGTGAGAGAGAGAGTATGAGAGTGAGAGAGTGAGAGTAAGAAAGGGTGAGACCGTGAGAGAGTGAGAGTAAGAGAGAGAGTGAGAGAGTGATAGTACAACAGTGAGAGTAAAAGTGAGAGTAAGAGAGAGTGTGTGAAAGAGTGAGAGTAAGACAGTGAGAGTAAGAGAGAAAGTGAGAGAAAGTGAAAGTAAGACAGTGAGAGTAAGAGAGAGAGTGAGATAGAGTGTGAAAGAGTGAGAGTAATACAGTGAGAGAGAGTGAGAGTAAGACAGTGATAGTAAGAGAGAGAGTGAGAGTAAGAGAGAGTGAGAGAATGTGAAAGTGTGAGAGTAAGACAGTGAGAGAGAGTGAGAGTAAGACAGTGAGAGTAAGAGAGAGAGTGAGAGAGTGATAGTAAGACAGTGAGAGTAAGAGAGAGAGTGAGTGAGAGATGGAGTAAGAGAAAGTGAAAGTGATGTGGGAGGTAGAGAGAGAGAGTGAGCTGTTAGATGGATAGTCTTACACTGAGGACGTAAAAAGGTTTAATAATGAAATAAATCTGCCCACAGGCCTGTGTGTAATATTGGTGCTGGCTGTATTTTCCACATGCCTCTGCACTTCTCAGCGTCTTAATGAACACAGCTCCCTCTGTCTGGAGAGACAGTGATGATGTGTCTGCAGCCATGAATAAATCTGTTAAATCTTAAATGGGGCTTTGTAAAAAAAAAAAAAAAAAAAAAAAAAAAAACACCTTGCAGGAGGTCCACCATGTCAGTAGCTCAAACCAAAAATACCAAAATCACTCTACAACTGGCCTAACTGACCTACATAAGAGAATGTTCACTACCCTTGTGCAGTATGAATCACAATGAATCATGAAACTGACCTTTAAGGGATAAGGGAGTGAGAAAAATGATGCTGTTTCAGGTGCCATTACGTCGTTTAGCATTAGATGTTGTTGTTTCCGAAAATATATGCTAAATGCTTCCACATATGAACCCTTTGATTGTTTCTGTAGTGTTTGATCACAACTTATACAAATAACTTATGATTTTTTCTTGTGTGAAACTATAGATACACAAGTGACACAAGTTTTACATTCATTCATTCATTCACATTCATTAGTCCTCTACATGTCAACAAAACAACTCTTGTCCTGTGGTATCTGCCATCACGATATTAGCAGAAGATCCTATAAGTTACAAGATGGTGTTGCCACAGATCCGACTTGGAGTCTGGGCCATCTAATAAGCCTTGATTCTTATTAGTTCCAGCCATATTTGACCATTACCAACGTCGTTCAGGTCTTCATCCTTGCAACATCCAACATGCTGTATACAAAAAAAATCACTGTACCATTAACGTACAGTGGAACCTTGATTACTAAGTGAATCTGATTATGAATTTTCAGACATACAAGTTGTCGCTCTGTAGACTTTTTGCTTTATGATGCGAGATCTGAGTTAGGAGCGAGCTTATGCCACCTGCCACTAGGTAGCCCAGCACACATTCAGTTCATGTGGTTATCTTCCTGTGCAAGCATCTTTGTCATATCCCTGTTGCTTTGTTTATTTTTTAACATTTTTTAGTTTTAACCATGGGTCCTAAGAAAGTGAGTGCCAAGATCAGTGCTGAGAAGAAGAGGTCACGCACTGGCGCTGTTTAACAACATTTGTCTCACTCATTTTCTAAACATTTTGAAAAGGAGGAAGAATTAAACCTTCTTGGACAGGAATTTATTGAAACACCCTTCAAATAAAAATGAGGAAAGTGTGGTGAAAAAGCAAAAGTCAGTGAAGAAGAAGAACAAGATTAAGTGAAGTGAATTTTTTTTTTTAAGTAGCAATGAAGTTTCGTGATAAAGTGTAGCGTGGAAGCTAAATTTAGCAATGAATTGTATCTTTACAGTAAGTGTGTAGCGAATAAGTTAAGTGATGGAGCACAAAATGAAAAATTCCAACATCTTCCGCCAATCACCTCCACCTCTGGCAGCATCTTCGTCTGATCTTCAATGTAAATACACTTAATAAAACCAATTTATTTCTTTACATTCTCTTTTATTATGTATTTCTGTTATTTTAGACATGATTTGTTATTTATAAAGTACATTTTTCTTATTTAAAAAAACGTAACAAAAATTATGTGGTTTTTGGGGGGCTGGAATGGATTAATAGCATTTCAGTTCATTTTAATGGGGAAATTTGATTTGATATACGAGCAAATTGAGTTACGAGCTTCGTCACAGAATGAATTAAACTCGTAAGTCAAGGTTCCACTGTACTTCTTGACACTGATATGTGATAATCAATGTTATTTGCTTAATCTATAAGTGGTATCAATGTCGTGTTTACTTGCTGTAGGAACAGTGTAGATGTATAGTGAAGCTAGGTAGTGGCCAGTGAAAATTCCAGATGAATTGTAATGCTAGGCATTGGTAAGTCTGAGAAAAGTCAGTTTAGGAGCAAATATTAGGCTGTACTGTGGAGATTATGGTTTAAGTCACAGCTGTGCCATGTGCCTTTTGAGTCTGCAAGCCTTTGAGAACTTATTGCTTGGTGAACTTGTGCTGTTAAGCTGTTTTTCTCAGATGTTGTTATTTTTTAAAATAAGTCAAGTTTCATACGCATTACAAGTCTAGCATCTGACCGCTCAGGCTGTTTGTTCCTACCTACACAGAACATAAATAGAACAAAATCCCAATACAAATAACTGAAAGAGCGAAGGCTATCGTAAACAGATCAAGAATTGCCATGATGGAATGTAAATATTAAGATGCCAAGCTTGAGTTCTTGAGTTCATGAACTCCCCAGCCCCCGGTGTAAAAGCGCTTTGTCCGAAGCCTCGTGGGACCGGAACAGGGGAGAGTGAAAGAGTGAAGGACTTGGGCAAAAAGAGCAGCCACGAAGGAAGGAAAAGGGAGGAGGCAGACCGAGTATCTCGTCCTTGAGCTGTCTCTTCTATCCCTTTCCCTTGCAAGGAAACTTCATAAAAAAGACAGGTACAGTTTTAACTTAATTATACAGATAGAAACATGGCTCAGCATCACTGGGTAGTTCTTGTAAATATTCAGTCAGTGCTGATTACAGATTACTATCACTATAATAGCGTCATCTATTAACAGTAATCCAAAATGATCCATTCTTTAAGATTACTCAATCTTTGGGAAATGTGTCATTGTCATTATCAAAGTGACAGCCACACTTTTAAAAATAAAAGTAGACACAAGACTTATAAGATAAATGACAAGAATCAGAACCATTAGACGAAAACCTTTACTGTTATTCCTGTAAAGATCCTTCCAACTTTTGATAACATGCAACTTTGCAGTTTATACAGTGGGTACAGAAAGTATTGAGACCCCTTGAACTTTTTCACATTTTGTCACCTTACAACCGCAAACTTAAATGTATTTTATTGAGATTTTAAGTGATAGACCAACACAACGTAGCACATAATTGTGAAGTGGAATGAAAATGATACATAGTTTTTATTGTGAAGTGGAATGAAAATGATACATAGTTTTTATTAATTAAAAAAATTTAAAAATAGTGGCAAGAAGAAAACCATTGTTGAAAGAAAGACATAAGAAGTGCTGTTTACAAGCTTACATGGCTTCTGGCAAACTGCAAACGGCACTTCTTATGTCTTTCTTTCAACAATAGTTTTCTTCCTGCCACTCTTCCATAAAGGTCAGATTTGTGGAGTGCAGACTTATAGTTGCCCTGTGTACAGATTCTCCCACCTGAGCTGTGGATTTCTGCAGCTCCTCCAGAGTGACCATGGGCCTCTTGGCTGCGTCTCTGACCAGTGCTCTCCTTGCTCGATCTGTCAGTTTAGGTGGACGGCCATGTCTTGGTAGGTTTGCAGTTTAATTCAATAGTGTTCTCTAACAAACCACTGAGGCCTTCACAGAACAGGTGTATTTATACTGAGACTAAATTACACACAGCTGGACTCTATTAACTCATTAAGTGACTTCTGAAGGTAATTGATTGCACTGGATTTTGTTCAGAGGCATCAGAGTACAGGGGGCTGAATACTTTGGCACGTCACACTTTTAGGATTTTTATTTGATTAAAATTTAGAAAACAATATTATTTTCAATCCACATCACAATTATGTGCTACCTTGTGTTGGTCTATAACTTAAAATCCATACAGGCAATGTGCTTGGAAGAAAGCACAGGTTCCTGAGTTCTGATGGATGGCCTGGCAGACACCTGAGACAGTCGACATTAGTGCTGGGGAAAGAGTGCCATTTTAAATGCTCAGTTTTTGCTCTCTTGGACCCCGATGGTAAGCAACGTGATCAGGATTTGAACCCAGAAATGTGTTTTCAGGCAGCCGTGGCCTGGTGGTTAGGGATCTGGTCTTGTGACTGGAAGATCTAATCCCCAGTCTGATCCCCAGGCAGGTCATGACTGATGTGGCCTTGAGCATGGTACCTAACCCCCAACTGTTCCTTGGGTGCCATGGATAGGGCTGCCCACTGCTTCGGGCACATGTTTACACAGCCTAGTGTGTTCACTATTGTGTGTTTCACTGCATGATTGGCTTAAATGTGGAGGTCAAATTCTGTTGAGTGTTGGCAAAAGGTTTAATCTAAATCTAAAAAATCTAAAAATATGTAGTAAATTAAAAATTAATTGGCTTAATTTTAATAGTAAAAGTATTACAATACTCGATTACATAATTCAGCTAACATGTAGTTCATTGCTACCCTACACTGCAGCTCAGTATCCACTGTTACAATCAATGGGCCTGTTCCTAAAAGGCATTTGTGTGGTGTGTGTAGGAAAACATGGACAGGTCACCATATGCTGACTATAAGCAAAGCAAATAAAAGGGGCATGATGTTGATGACCCAGGATTTTACTGCCCGCCACATAACGGATCACCTTTCACCTGCCGAAGCTCTGTCTGGCCTTTAACCTCCTGGTGACTTTCACTAGAGGAGTGTCCAAAAAAGAACTGTTAAGTAAACAACTGCTCTTAAATGATTTAACCTCTAAACTAGATACATATCATCAGGTCAAAACTAAAGACCAAATGGAATTTTAGGCCTTGTTGACAACTAGAAACATCATGTTATGTTGAGAATCGCAAGCAGAGGCCATGTTTTGTTGCTTGAATTAGGCTCCAGTCTATTGTGACAAATAACTTTCTTCTCTTTGGAAAGGACTGGAACGTCCCAAAAAGTTGCTGGCAGCTTCTCAAAAATGTGCAAAGATGAAGGAGTGAGTGCAAATGTGGTTTGGCCACGCCACAAACTGCTCTCATGTTCACAGAATAATGCAGGGCTACATGGAAGGCACAAAGGAAAAGTGCAAAGTGTTTGGGTTCATGGCTTATTTACTGCTCAGAGGTTGACTGGAAATTCACTCAAAGCCTTGATTGCTTTCACAGCTCACTATTGCCCCCTGGCAGACAAGCACTGTTACTGCATGCATTGACTGGCATATCCTGGAACTTCTTTGACTGGCCAACTTTTAAGTGGGCGTAGTGATGACAGTCTACTTTGAACACCAGAGGCCAATGATAAGTATTCCATAAAAATGTACTTTTTCACATCTATGGTGTGAAAGAAGTTTAAGTAATAAAAGTAACTTCACTCTTGTGTTGTTGAAAGCATTGAAAGTCATATAAAACAAACCAAATGACTTCAAGACCACAAATATTGGAATTTTACTTTCAGCACCACACTTGGCGAGCCTGGGTAGCTAATGGCATTGAATTCCAGCTGTTTTCCCCCTTTTTTGTCCCTGCACATTACGTTTCTGCAGGCTGGCTGGTCCTTTTCCATGGGCACAAGTGCAGACGCTGCACTTCTTGGGGTACAATGTGTCTTTCATTTGGCCTGCTACTTCCAAACTCAGTGCACATGTGGCCCAAGTATGCGGCTGACTGCTCCAATACAAACACACGGTTCCCCCGTCTGCCTGCTTGCTGGGGCAGCACTCTGCAGTCTCTCTCTCTCTCTCTCTCTCTCTCTCTCTCTCTCTCTCTCTCTCTCTCTCTCTCTGTCTTTCTCTCACTCTCTCAATCTTTCTTTATTCTCCATATGTCTGCTTCTACTTACTGTTTACCTTTCCTTATACCAAAAAGAAACAATGTGCCTAATTGGTTTTTCATTTTCAATTAACTGAAAGATGTGTATTAAAATACTAAATTGCAGAGGTAGAGTCTACCTGCCCAGAACAGCAGGCTGACTGGTAAAAATCAATATGATGCAAAACAAAAATATATGCATCAATATATTTTAATGCATCCATCATTATACTCAATAATGGGGCAGCCATGGCCTGGTGATTAGGTCTTGTGACCGGAAGGCTGTCGGTTCGATCCTCAGACAGTTCAAGACTGAAGTGCCCTTGAGCAAGGTACCTAACCCCCAATTGCTCCCCGGGCACCGTGGATAGGGCTGCCCACCACTTTGAGAACATGGCAAAGTTGAATCTAATCTAAAATGTTATGCTACTAATAAGCACTGAGAAGATACACTGAATGCTATCTTTCATTTGTTGGAAATACTGAACACCAGTAGTCATCATAAATGTGGTGACTGGTCTCCACTTGCAGTCCAGATGTCCTAGTTAGAGGTAGAATTAAAACGTGAGTTGATAAACCTCCACCAGAAGTAGACTCCCCAATACTGGATGATGGCCAAACAATTT
This sequence comes from Crenuchus spilurus, assembly GCA_036984385.1. Classification (NCBI taxonomy): domain Eukaryota; kingdom Metazoa; phylum Chordata; class Actinopteri; order Characiformes; family Crenuchidae; genus Crenuchus; species Crenuchus spilurus. The sequence goes on from BRDA01041014.1 coordinate 32,845, forward strand.
TAATTGAAAACGGCCCAATACTAAGATGTTTGTTTGAAATTTCAAAGCCTATTACAATTGTATGTTCACGTGTATGTTTGTAAAAGATTGTAGGGAGCAGTAGACTCCAAATTTATGCTACTCCTCCTTTTTCTGAAACCAAAGCTGTACCCTTGCCCTCTACCCTCATATATGAGGGCTGTTTGGCTCAATCCTTGGTAATGGCTCAGTTCCAAATGAAAATGAATGGCAGCGCTGAAACCCCCCTTCTCCCTTACCTGATTAGTGTCTGAGGGCAGACGCCTGGGGGAGTTTGGAGGAGGTGCTTATCAGAGGGCATGACTTCTGAAGAGCATTGTAAAGTCTACATTGACTTCATGTGCAGGTAAAGAGAGAGATGAACCACATCAGTATCATTAAGTGTAATGCTAATTCTACCTTTATTCCTGCAACAACATTGCTAATAGCAAGTTTTGATATTAACCAGCATACGTCTCAGACACATTTATGCAAGAGTCATTCTCTTACTTTAAAATGGCCTTAGTGCAGTAGATATTGTATAATAATCTGTGTCACTGGGAGGATTTACTCTCACTCCATAGGCCAAATGATGAAAAAAATCTGAGGTTTAGTTTGATCAGGTTAACTTGGGCTTGCATTGCATACAGTATCAGTTAAAACTTTGGCCACATGTTCTCATTCAATGTTTTAATTTTTTCCTGCATTGTAAATAAACACTGAAGTCATCCAGACTATTAACACATAAGGAATCATGTAGTAAACTTAAAAGTGTTAAAGAAACCAAAATATATTTTAGATTCTTCAAAGTAGACACACAACTGATGTCTCAAACACATTAAGAGGCAAGAAATGCAAGTCATGAACTCTCCAGTTCTCAAGTACTGAACGTAAAGAACGGAGAATTACACAAACTCTGTAGTCAACACACAGATGAAACTTCTTA
>BRDA01041015.1:0-14215 GCA_036984385.1 Crenuchus spilurus
CAAGACGTGGACTGGATTATCAGGTGCTAGCCTGCTACAAGCAACCAGAGACAGATGGCATTAGAGAGAAGTGACTCGTCTGTGCAGCCTACCATACCATTTTGTTCTATTTCATTTAAGTCTGATAGCAGACAGCTTTGCTCATATTTGCATAAAAACCAAATTTATGAAAAGTTCCAATCTGGATTTAGGCCCCATAATAGCACTGAGACAGCTCTTAAGATAACAAATGATATTCTTCTTGCCTCTGATCAAGGCTGCGTATCCTTATTAGTTTTACTTGATTTAAGTGCAGCTTTTGATACAATAGACCACAATATTCTACTAAAAAGACTTGAGAACATGGTTGGAATCACAGGAACAGCCCTATTGTGGTTTAAATCTTATCTAACAGAACGTTACCAGTTTGTAAATGTTAATGACGTATCGTCCAACAGTACAAAAGTGAGATGTGGAATTCCACAAGGATCTATCTTAGGACCTCTATTATTCATACTTTATATGCTTCCATTAGGCCACGTTATAAGTAAACATAATATTAATTTCCACTGTTATGCAGATGATACACTACTTTATATATCGGCTAAACCTGATGACAGGATCAGATTAAAGAAAATGGAGGATTGTGTAAAAGATGTGAAATGCTGGATGTCGTATAACTTCCTTCTCTTAAATAGTGACAAAACAGGTCCTTCTGGGCCTGAAAACCATGAGAAATAAATTATCAAGCTTAAATTTAAATCTGGGATAACTTTACTGTTACACCTGACTCACTAGCAAAAAATCTTGGTGTCATAATTGACTCAGATTTATCATTTGACCAACACATAACTAAAACTACCAGAACAGCTTTTCTACATCTTCATAATATTTCCAAGTTAAGAAATGCCTTATCCCTATCCCCATCACTTCTAGGTTAGATTACTGTAATGCACTATCAGGATGCTCAAGCAGGAACTTAAATAAACTTCAATTAGTTCAAAATGCAGCAGCCACGGTTCTTACTAAAACCAGAAAATTTGACCATATTAGCCCAGTTTTATCAGCACTACACTGGCTTCCAGTTAAATACCGAATCAAATATAAAATTCTTTTATTGACGTATAAAGTGTTACATGGTCTTGCCACTATTTACAAGACCTTATTTCCTATTATGAACCATCTCATTTACTTAGATCACGGGGTGCTGGCTTCTTGATAGTTCCCAGAATTCAGAAATCATCAGCAGGGGGAAGAGCCTTCTCTTATATGGCCCCTCATCTTTGGAATAACCTCCCAGACAATGTTCGGGACTCAGTCACAGTCTCAACCTTTAAGATTAGGCTGAAAACATATCTGTTTAGTTTAGCTTTTGTTAATTAATACTTTACATTATAGAAAGGTTGTAGGTCCAGGGGTGCACTGGCATAGGGATTTAAAGTGGACTGAGATGCTGGGGCTGTCATATCGTTGCTCACACGATCACTCAGGTTTGTTGACTGTGAGCAGAGGGATGCCAGTGTCTCGGGGAGCTCCCATGCCTGTTTACCTTCTGGCTCTCTCCTTTTAGGTAGGCTGTTATAGATAGTTCTGCCGGAGTCTCATAATAATATATTATATTATATATATATATATTATATAATATGCTGATGTCTCATAATCCTTGTGCTCTATAAATCCAAACAGAACTAATTAAATTTTTTGTCTCTTTCCGAGTGAGTGATTGCCCACCGGTCCAGTCCAAGGTTGATGGAAGGCTGATTACTATTCTCTCCATGATGCTTCCCTGGATCAGATGCCCACCAACGACCAACTACTGTGGCCTGCTCCAGATACCCTACTGCCCACATTGGAGACTTTCTGGCCGTTATCATTGCTACCACTATCATCATCATCATCCCTGTCCCACTACTGTCACCATATCCGTTCACCTGAACATAACAACAAGATCATATGATTATGATTTATCACACACTTAGAATTAGCAGACGAGAGGAGGATGGGTCCCCCATGTGAGTCTGGTTCCTCCCAAGGTTTCTTCCTCCAGCTCTGAGGGAGTTTTTCCTTGCCACTGTCGCCATTGGCTTGCTCACCAGGGATTAGGGATTAATGATTTGATGTCTTATTACTAACCCTGTAAAGCTGCTTTGTGACATCAGTTGTAAAAATAAAATAAATAAAATTTGATTGATTGATGGTGTCATATTTAGAGGGATGGTCCTCCCAGGTAACATTGAGTGGGTCCACATCCACTTCATGTAGGCTCTCCACTAGTGTCCCACAAGGCTCAGTACTCTTAATGAAGTAATTTCTTCTCATGGATTCTCATACCACTGTTAAGACATGCCACTGCTGATGACATTCAACAGATGCTTTCCTTCCCTCCTTCTGACACTCATATCCAGCCACATTTCAACATGTTTTGTGGACATCTCCACATGGATGACAACCCACGACATGAAGCTCAACCCTAGCAAGATTGAGCTTCTTTTGATTCCTGGAACTTGAAATAACTGTCCTGTTTGACCCATTCTAAGACCATCTCTTTGTGGAGCACTCAAGTGAGCACTAGTTTATAACAATGCTCTTATATTGTGTATAATTGTGTACATGTATAATTGTGTACCTGTAACTCTAATTGAGAAATGCATCGACAGTGCAAAAAAATGTGCCCTTTTAATTTTTTCAGCCCTGCCCTTCAAACATCCTTAGTCCGAAGAACTGCGCAACTGTCTGATTTGGATGTTTGGGTGCAAGTTTTTATGCTGGAATGCATATTTTTCTGTCCTCCAAATGTAATGCAGCACATTTACATTTTTTCTACAAATGGTAACAAGTGTTTAGCAATACTTAACATACTTTTTTCAAAACTCTAAACACAGCAAAACATCCACCTCATACAAAAAGCCAAATAGTTAATTTCCTGTTCAGAAGCACAATTTCTTAACTAAACCAACTCTGCATTTCATAACACAAAGTTTACTCTACATACACTGACCCACCCTGTTTAAACACAGCAAACCTGCTTCAGTATCCAGTTATTCTGTCAACACCAGCACAGAGTCTCTGTTCATGAGGAATACACTCAGTGACAGCACAGCCACTGTGAAAACACTAACAGGTCTATAATGGTGACTCTAATTTAATCAGTGTCAGTAGTTCTTACCCTTTGTTGAACACCACCACGCATTCTTACTCCAACATAGACATACAGTACATGTTCTTAAACATGGAAGCACAGAGAACACATAGTGCTAATGTCAGGATGGAGAATCGGTCTGTCAGAGTCAAAAACTCAAAACTCCCAACAAACAGCATGGAGAAGACATGCCCAGTCGTCCAATCAGCGACAGGTCCAAAGCTCTCTGAAGTACTAATAGCGCTTTTCCACCAAAAGAACTCTGGTTCTTGAACTGGTGCCGTTCGGGCTTATGAGAACCGCGGTGCTTTTCAGTGAACCAGCCCGCGTTTCCACTAAGTTTTAGTTGAACCGAGAATACGTCACGGTGTACGTCATCAACAAAGCGGAATTATAAAGAAAGATGCCGGAGCGCATCGACTACTTGCGAGCATTTGTGCTCTTGGTACAAATGTTTGTTTCACTTCACAAGTCAAATCTAGAGCTAAGCTAAGCTAACCCTTTTTTTAGCTTCTTTAGCTAATTTATCACTTGCTCTCTTGAACGAACAAAACCTGCCCGAGCTAAATCCTCCAACAGCTCGCTGTAGAGTTTCTCCTTTCTAATACTCCCCTCAAGTTTCTCCTGAAACTCCGGAGAACACCAAATAGATAACAAAAACTGAGTTTCTTCAGTGGACCACTGTACACTACGAGTCGCCTCAGTGCGCAGGCGCGTTTGGTTCGCACTGAAAAACCAAGTATTTTTTGGTTCCCGCTGCGAACGAACGTTCTTGTTTCGGGCCGGTATTTTTGTTGGTGGAAACGCGCCGAACGGTTCAAAATTAGGTTCTTGAACCAGAACCGTGCCGGTTCCGTGTTGGTGGAAAAACGCTATAAGTGTGCACAGCTGAAGCCCATTTCACAGACTCTCTCAGGCCTAGTCCACAAGTAGCCGGGCATTTATAAAAACGAATATCTCCCCTACATCGTTTTCAAAAATATCATACACACAAGATCGTTTTAAGAAAAGTTTTCATCCACATGAATCCACAGAAATACGCCGTAGAGTGTTGTTATAAAGATGCCAAGCGCATAGTTGGCAGTGTAACACAAAGCTAACACCCATGTCAGCCAAACAGAATCCTTCAAAACAAAAAAGTAAGTAACAAAAAACTTCTCCTTTGCTCCTCCACGTATTGGAGAAGCTGAACTTGTAAAAACAAAAAGAATGGCCTCCCTGATCTTAACCTGAGTGGTGTTCAGTTACTGGATTTCTGTGCTCATCAGTTTATCCACAACTAATACCATGTTCAAGCACAAGGGTGCCCATAAGTGCACGTGGTACCAGGACACCCAAGGCCGAAGCTCAATGATTGACTTTATAATCATATCATTGGACTTGTGGCCATGTGTCTTTAACACGTGGGTGAAGAGAGGGGCAGAGCCAATCAATCATCACCTGGTGGTGAGTTGGATCAGATAGCAGGGGAGGACGATGGACAGATCTGACAGGCCCAAATGTGTAGTGAGGATTTGCTGGGAACGTTTGGCAGAGGAACCTGTCAGGCTGATATTCAACTCCCACATCTGACGGAGTTTTGACCATATTTTGTGGGACTCACTCATCACTCAGGCCGAAGTGGCCGAGGTAGTCAAAAAACTCCTCATTGGTAAGGCCCTGGGGGTGGATGAGATCCGCCCTGGGTTTCTCAAGACTCTGGATGTTGCAGGGCTGTGTTGGTTGACACTTCTTTGCAACATTGCATGGACATTGGGGGCTGTGCCCCTGGACTGGCAGACATGTGTGTTGGTCCCTATTTTCAAGAAAGGGGACCACAGGGTGTGTTACAACTACAGGGGGATCAGACTTCTCAGCCTCCATGGTAAAGTCTATTCAAGGATGCTGGAGAAGAAAGTCAGACTGATAGATTAATCTTGAATTCAGGAGGAACAATGTGGGCTCCATCCTGGTTGTGGAACACTAGACCAGCTCTTTACTCTTGATAGGATCCTAGAGGGTGCATGGGAGTTTGCTCAACCAATCTACAAGTGTTTTGTGGATTTGGAGAAGGCATTCGACCATGTTTATCCTGTGGGGGGTACTCTGTGAGTATGGGCTCTTTGCTAAGGGCCATCCAGTCCCTATATATGTGAAGCAGGAGCTTGTTCCACATTACCGGTACAAAGTCAGACTGGTTTCGAATTGAGGTTGGACTCCGCCAGGGCTGCCCTTTGTCACCAATTCTGTTCATAATTTTTATGGACAGAATTTCTTGGCATAACCAAGTGGTGGAAGGTGTCCAGTTTGGTGACCTCAGGATTCCATATCTGCTTTTTGCAGATGATGTGGTCCTGCTGGCTTCATTGTACCAGGACCTCCAGCTCTCACTGGACCAGTTTGCAGCTGGTGTGCCTTATCCGAGTGTGAAGCGGCTGGGATGAGAATCAGTATCACGAAATCCGAGAACATGGTACTCGGCTGGGAAAAGGTGGATTACTTTCTCCAGGTTGGGAGGGTGTGCTTGCCTCAAGTGGAGGAGTTTAAGTATCTCGAGGTCTTGTTCATGAGTGAGGGTAAGAGGGAGTGGGTGATCAACAAGTGGATTGGTTCAGCATCCACAGTGATGCAGGCTCTGTTTCAGTCTGTCTTGGTGAAGATTTACATTCTAACCCTCACTTATGGTCATGAGCTTTGGTTAATGAACAAAAGAATGAGATAACGAATACAAGTGGCTGAAATGAGCTTTCTTTGTAAGGTGTCTGAGCTGTCCCTTAGAGATAGGGTGAAGAGTTTGGACATCCAAGATTGGCTCGGAGTAGAGCCGCTGCTCCTCCATGTGAAGAGGAGCCAGTTGAGGTGGTTCAGGCAACTAGTACAGATGCATCCTGGGCCCCTCGTGCGTGAGGTTTTCCGCGCATGTTAAGTTGGGAGGAGACCTCGGGGAAGACCAAGGACATGCTGTAGAGATTATCTCTCAGCTGGCCTGGGAACACCTTGGAATCCTCTCATGAGCTGAAAGAGATGGCTGGGGAAAGGGATGTCTGGTCTTCTTAGCTTGGGTTGTTACCCCTGCGACCCGGACATGGACAAGTGGAAGATGATGGATGGATTAATTGAAGGACCTTAGTTCCAGTTGCTGCCTAATGTCAAAGTCAATTTTCACAAGATGTGATGATTTTATTCCTCATGATATTTAATCTTTAACAAATACATTTTCTGTGCATTAAATCAATTATACATTTTAATAGATTATTTATTTGCTTAGTTATTTCACAAAATTATGGAATTGGTTATGATTCAAAGTATGATTCAAATTACAGTATATACAGTGAGGAAAATAAGTATTTGAACACACTGCAAATTTGCAAGTTCTTCCACTTAGAAATCATGGAGGGGTCTGAAATTTTCATCTTAGCTGTGAGGGACATAATCTAAAAAAAATCTGGAAATCACAATGTATGATTTTTTAATAATTTATTTGTGTTACTGCTGCAAATAAGTATTTGAACACATGTGAAAATCAATGGTAATATTAGCCTTTGTTTGCAATTACAGAGGTCAAACGTTTCCTGTAGTTTATCACCAGGTTTGCACACACTGCAGCAGGGATTGTGGCCCATTCCTTCACACAGATCTTCTCCAGATCAGCCAGGTTTCTGGGCTGTCACTGAGAAACATGGAGTTTGAGCTCCCTCCAAAGATTTTCTATAGGGTTTAGGACTGGAGACTGGCTAGGCCACTCCAGAACCTTGATATGCTTCTTACGGAGCCACTCCTTGGTTATCCTGGCTGTGTGCTTTGGGTCATTGTCATGTTGGAAGACCCAGCCATGACCCATCTTCAATGCTCTAACTGAGGGAAGGAGCTTGTTCCCCAAAATCTCGCAATACATAGCCCTGGTCATCCTCTCTTTAATACAGTGCAGTCATCCTGTCCCATGTGCAGAAAAACACCCCCAAAACATGATGCTTCCACCCCATGCTTCACAGTAGGGATGGTGTTTTTGGGATGGTACTCATCATTCTTCATCCTCCAAACACGGCAAGTGGAAAATGGTCTCATCTGACCACAGCACTTTCTCCCATGACTCCTCTGGATCATCCAAATGGTCATGGGCAAACTTAAGACGAGGCTGGACGTGTGCTGATTTAAGCAGGGGAACCTTCCTTGCCATGCATGACTTTAAACCATGACGTCTTAGTGTATTAGCCACAGTAACCTTGGAAACAGTGGTGCCATCTCTCTTCAGGTCATTAACCAGCTCCTCCTGTGTAGTTTTGGGCTGATTCCTCACCTTTCTTAGGATCATTGATACACCACAAGATGAGATCTTGCATGGAGCCCCAGTCCGAGGGAGATTGACAGTCATGTTTAGCTTCTTCCATTTTCTAATAATTGCTCCAACCGTTGATCTTTTTTCACCAAGCTGCTTGGCAATTGCCCCGTAGCCCTTTTCAGCCTTGAGAAGGTTTACAATCTTGTCTCTGGTGTCTTTGGACAGCTCTTTGGTCTTAGCCATGTTAGTAGTTGGGAGTCTTACTGATTGTGTGGGGTGGGCAGGTGTCTTTATAATAATAATAATAATAATAATAATAATAATAAATTTTATTTGTAACGCACTTTTTATCTGTAACAAATCTCAAAGTGCCACAAGTGTCAATAAATTAAATTAAATAGACACACATACATGCACAAACACATACACATTTTAAATCACTTAAAGGTTTTGCTAAAAAGAAAGGTTTTTAGTCCCTTTTTAAAATTCCCAACTGTCTGGGGTACCCTCAAATGTTCCGGGAGGGCATTCCACAAGCAAATGGCAGCAGAGCAGAAGGCCCAATCACCCATAGTTTTAAGCTTTGTCCTTGGAATCAGGAGCTGATTACAGTGTTTTGAGATCGGGATGTGGTCTGCCGGGTAATCAGTTCTTTGAGATAATCGGGAGCATGTCCATATATACACTGATGAGTCAGAACAGAAATCTTATATTGAATCCTGGCAGAGACAGGCAACCAGTAGAGAGACTGGAGAATGGGAGTGATGTGGTCATGTATCCGCACTCTCATCAGAATCCTAGTGGCACAGTTTTGGATGGACTTCAGTCTTTGAAGATTTTTGCTAGAAATCCCAATGAGAAAGGCATTACAATAGTCCAGTCTGGTGGAGACAAAGGCATGGATCAGTTTTTCCGCATCTGACAGGGTGAGGGTGGGGCAAAGTCTGGCAATGTTTCGCAGGTGATAAAAGGAGATTTTACCAAGTTGCTTGATTTGACTGTCAAAAGTAAGATCTGCGTCCAGTTTTACACTAAGATTGGTAACTGTTGAGGAAATTGGAATATTGTGACCAAGAAAAGTAATATTGCTGATGGATGATGACTGAATCTGATGAGGTGTGCCAACCAGGATTGCTTCAGTTTTGGCACTATTTAACTGGAGAAAGTTGTTTTCAACCATGTCTGTATCTCCTCCAGACAGGCAGTAAGTGAAGTCAAAGCAGTGCAACAATCCATTTTAAAATACAATTGTATATTGCAGTGAAATGCAATTCCATGTCAATTAATGATGTGACCAAGTGGGAGCATGTACAGATTAAAAAGAACAGGACCAAAAACTGACCCCTGTGGGACGCCACAGTTCACAGTATCTGTCTTGGACTTTGCATTTCTGATGGAAACAAACTCAGTTCTATTGCTGAGATATGATTTGAAAAAACAATGCCAGTGAGACCGATGGTGTGTTGCAACTGACCGAGAAGTATCCCGTGATCCACTGTATCAAAGGCCACCGACAGGTCAAGCAGGATGAGCAGGGAAGGTGAGGCAGCATCCGCTGCCATCAGAAGGTCATTCATAGCTCGAACCAAGGCTGTCTCCATGCTATGAGCAGAGCGGAAGTCAGACTGAAACTTCTCAAAAAGGTTATTATCACTTAGATGGGTAAGGAGTTGGGCTGCTACCACTTTTTTCAGTACTTTGGAAAGAAAAGGGAGATTGGAGATGGGTCTGTAATTCGCAAGATTTTCTGAGTGCAGTGTAGGTTTTTTAAGAAGTGGTCTAATAATTGCAGTCTTTAGGGAAGGGGGCACATAGTCCGTCTGGAGGGAGAGGTTTAGTACAGAGGTAATTAATGGACTAATAGCAGAAGTAGTTGCTTTGACTAAATATGTAGGAAATGGGTCTAAAGCACAGGTAGATGGTTTCATTCTCTTAATGATGTGCTCAACTTCCTGCTGGGAGACTTCTGAAAAACAGTTAAGGGGCTGAAAGACCTCAGACTGAGATTGTGTTGTCTGTACAGACAGAGAGGAGGAGCCTGGAAAAATAGAGCGAACAGACTCTCTTTTTGTTTTGAAAAAGTTCATAAACCTATCACAGTGCTCATCTGTGACTGCAATAATGGAATGAGCGTGTGGACTGAGCAGGTGGTTGATGGTGGAAAACAGCACTTTTGAATTTCCCGGACTATTTTGAATAATGTTAGAGAAGAACTGTGATTGTGCATTTAGAAGGGAACTTGCATAAGCCCTTTGGTGTTCCCAATAGACTAGCTTGTGAACTGTTAGGCCAGTAGCTTTAAAGCGTTGCTCAAGAGCACAACCAGCCCTTTTCATTTCCCGTAGCTCACTAGTGTACCAGGGTGCTGAGTGTGTAAAGGTCACAGTTCTAGATTTAACTGGAGCATGGGTATCCAAAATGCCACTCGGAGTTTCAATATAAAAATTCACTGCATCATCAACTGAAGATAGTTGTCTAAAATCAATACTCCTGTCTTGATTACGCAAATTACCTGTCAAGATTTGTAAATCAATATTTTTCAGAGTTCTGAAATGGATTTGGCGTTTGGGTTTGATGCGGTTGGATAGCCTAGGTAGCTCCATTAAGATGGCCTTATGGTCAGAGACCCCTATATCGTAAACAGATAAAATGCTAATAGGTGCAGAATCAGTAATTACTAAATCAAGAGTGTGCCCTTTGGTGTGTGTAGGGACATCTATGAGTTGTCTGAGATTAAAACATTCTAGCAACTGAAGAAATCCAGCTGTAAAATGGCAGGAGGGCGTGTCCACATGGGTGTTAAAGTCCCCAAGTATAATAATATTAGAAGAGTTTGTACAGAGGGTCGAGAGAATATTATCCATCTCAGTGAGAAAAGATGAGTTGGGTTTGGGGGGCCTATACACCAGAAGTACTGTAACAGGAAGGTGGGCTTTACATTTAAAAGCCAAGCATTCCAAAGATGTCAGCTCAGGCAAAGGCACCAGGGACAATTCCAAGTCTTTGCGATAGATGACACACAGTCCACCACCACAACCCATGCTGCGGGCTTTTTGGAGATAGCTGTACCCAGAAGGACATACCTCATTTAGGATGGAGAAAACATCTGGCTGATGCCAAGTCTCTGTAATGCACATCAAATCCAAGCACTTGTCCAAGGTGTGTTCATGTATAAGGCAGGATTTGTTTGTTCATGATTGTGAATTAAACAGTTCAATTTTAATAGTAGAAGGAGCAGTTTCCTTCTGCATCAACCAAAGTGCACTGTGATCCACTCCATGGTTTCCATTCCGCTCTCTTTAAGGTGTTGTCATGGAAACGGAACCACTATTAGTTTGGAGCGCGCCTCTGTTCTGATGATGTGTTCGCTCTGCGACAGAACAGTCAGCTGTTCAGAAGGACGGAATTGTAGAGTGAGAATACGCAAACTTTCTCCGGGAGCTCCTATGAATGTAGCGAGTCTGACGAAGAAGTCTGTATTTTTTTTTACAGATATGCAGTGTGGAATAGAGAAGTTGTTGAGTTTTCTCAACTGGTTGGCGGAATAGCTCAGCATTATGAGGCCTGCTCCGTGTGCTCAATACACACGACCAGATCCCAATGAGGCAAAATTCACACCAAACGATAGAACCCAGGTAAAATCTTCACAGTGGACGTAGTTTGTTCAGTTCTCCGTAAAAAGTCGCTGTATATTGGTCTGGTCTGTACCATCCTGTACTGGTCTAGCATATCAATGGGCAAAACATCCGAAAATTAATAATCATCCGTAAAAAAAAAACCTCAAATATGTACTTAAAAGCACTAAAATACATTAAACATACAAAATAAAATATGAACCAAGACATAAAACATGCAGGCTTGGATGGAGAAGCGGCGACAAACCACGCCAGTATCCTCTCCTCCTCACAGACTCCAAGGTGCATAGTTCCATCACTCTTTATGCAGCTATTGACCTCAAATAGGTGCTTCTAATTTAGAATAATAAGTGGAGTGGAGGTGGACTTTTTAGAGGCGGACTAACAAGTCTTTGAGGGCCAGAATGTTTGCTGATTGGCAGTTGTTCAAATAATTATTTGCAGCAGTAACACACAAATAAATTATTTAAAAAATCAAACATTGTGATTTCCGGATTTGTTTCTTTTAAATTATGTGTCTCACAGTGGACATGTACCTAAGATGAAAATTTCAGACCCCTCCATGATTTCTGAGTGGGAGATCTTGCAAATTCGCAGGGTGTTCAAATACTTATTTTACTCACTGTATATATATCATGAACATCAACACTTACTCTTAGGTTTGTTTGTGAACTCACAGGCAATTACACACTTTGCTCTTGGCATGATCTTAGTTGGTCAATCACTTCTTGGGAGGGTAACAATGATCTTGAATTTCCTCCATATTTACACAGTCTGACTGTGGATTGGTGTAGTCCAAACTCTTTAGATTTAACCTTTTCCAGCCTAATAAGTATCAACAACAGGGGCCTAGTGGTTAAGGCTTAAGGCCTAGTGGTTAAGGATCTGGTCTGAAGGTCACCGATTTGATCCCTGGGCAGGTCACGACTGAAGTGCCCTTGAGCAAGGCACCTAATCCCCAACTGTAAGTCGCTTTGGATAAAAGGGTCTGCTAAATGCCTTAAATGTAAATGTAAATAACAGACTTTGATAGATTCCTGTTCTTTAAATAGAACAGGGCACCCACTCACACCTGATTGTCATTACATTAACTTACAACACCTGACTCAAATTTCACTTTCAAATAATTTGCTAATCATAGAGATTCACATACTTTTGCCACTCACAAATATGTCATATTAGACCATTTTTGTTAAATAAATAACCAAAATGTCTCATTTGTTTGATTTGTTTCTCTTTATTTACTTTTAGGGCTTGTGTGATAAACAAAAATGAAGTTTATGTATGCAGACATATAGAAGCTTGTAAAGGGTTCACAAACTTTCTAGCGCAACTGTAGATACTTTAAAAGCAAATGATTTAAAGCAAGAAATGTACTTTATCTATGTCTTTAAGTAGAGAGACATAGAAAATCTCTATTCATTTAATATTTTACCTTGATGATTTCTGCTTTTCTTCAAATGTGAAAAGCTTCCGCTTGAATCAGATGCAGCGGCATTTGTTTATTTCTGTTAGTTTTTGTACAGAAATGATATTTTTAAATTGTCTTAGGATAAATGAATTGTAGATAGGGATAGATCACTTCAACTTTATTGTCATTACATATTGTAAGGCAAAGGAATGCAGATAGCATCTACCAGAAGTGCAAGTACAATGGTTATGATCTTGTAGTGGAATATCAACAGGTATTTACATATAAATTCATATTCAACAGCATAAAGGGGGAAACTGCATTAATTAATTGAAATTTTAGGTGAAGTGATTGGAGTCACCTCCATATGGTGGATATTCCCACTTTGGGATTAATGACCCACTCAAATTTTAAAAATATGATGGCGTTTCTCCTTTTGTGTGGCTATGGAATGTGGCTGATTTATCAAAGTAACACGAGGCGCCAATTCTGAACATAAACAAACGGCTTACTGTTAAGGCACTCTGGCCTCGTGGTCACAGAGGGGGAGAGTCTTTTGTTGCGGGCTTCTGATTTGCCTCTTCCGACATCTCACGGCTTCCTTTCCCTGGCGCGTCCGTCTGCTCATCCAATGTGGCGACTAGCTGAGTGCTCTCGTGAGGACTTTTCGCTCACTCTGGCTACTCTTCCAAGGGGTTTCCGTCATAACGGTTAAGCGTGAATGGTGACCCATGCCGCTACTTCTGAATCCAGCAAGGGGAGGCGGAACAGGCCATTGTTGTTTACAACAGGCTCCAAATGTTTGTGCTATTACTTTCAGGCTGAGAAAGACTTCACCAGCGTTAAGTAGTCACTTGAGGCTAACTGCTATTGTAAAACAATAAACATATAACATAAACTGCGTGATCACTGGGCTATGAGACACTCAGCAAAACGCGATACTAGCATAGTAAAAGCTTAGTTACTAGATTGAGAGAGCTTCTTTCTTGAAATTATCTACAATGGATAGGCTTTGTGAGCTTCTTCAGTTTGCCATCTCTGGAGAGGTTTAAAAGTCTCTGATGGAATGGTGAGCTCAAAGCTGTATTTTCTGCAGCTGCTCAAAGCCAGTGATGTCATCTGGGCTGAGCTCAGCCACGGCGGTGTTGTTCTTCCTTCTTCTGCTGAGCTGAGTTTTTGCAGCTTGCATGTGCTTTTAAAGAGAGGCTTAAAGTCCCGCCTCCAGGGTTCAGTTTCCTGATTGGTTGTCAATCAGGGGCGTGTTTATAGGACTTTAGCCTCAAAGTTTGATATAAACCCTTTTTATGTCAAACCTATTGTATATAGAAGTTTAATCTTTTGAGGAAATTAGTTGCTTAGCACAGTATCATGCTGGCAATGTAGAGTGGCAGATTAATAATTGCCTAGGGATATTAATACACAACCAATTTCTTGATACATAGAAACAAGGTAACATTTAGCTTGTAATACACCTCGGAGCTTGTTGCTATACAATATTATCAAAGTAACCCATCTTATTTGATTATGGTCTCAGTTGATGAAAAAGAAATTACATTCATTTGTTAACATACATACGTTATTAACAACAAATGTCAAGGTATTAATTTAGCTGAGTTCCTAAATTGGTGAGGACAAGGTCACCGTTCACATTAGGAACACAGCACCACCAGAGTGCTCTTGTTTTGGGCTATAATTGCCAACTAAACGCACTGTTTAGTGCGGTTTCGGTACCGTTTGCTGAGTTTCGGCCTGAGCGGCGCGTGCCACGCCCACTCTAAGCTGTATCTGTGATA
>BRDA01041018.1:0-12500 GCA_036984385.1 Crenuchus spilurus
CCAGTAGGCCATTGCCTTTGAGAGTTTGTCCACTTTCCAGGAAGAAATTATTCTTAAACGTGTCTGTCACAAAGTGTGTGTGTGTGTGTGTGTGTGTAATGAACTCCCACAGGCTTAAAACGAGCAGAAGTAATTCTGGCTTTGATGGTTTTGATGCTTTTGTATGAGCGGTGGAGTGATCCCACGCTGGAGTGTATGTGTGCACGCAATAGGGGTGCACGATCGGATTCGGCAGATTTGAGCTCGAAACAGGCAGTCAGACTTTATGACAAAAAATCATGAGCAGGAAAAATGCACTTATGTCTCGTAACCTACTTATGCATGACTCATTGTGCTGAATAGGAAGGCACCTATTACTTTTTATACACCACTTCATATTCAAGTTCATATTATTTAAATAGGCAACTGATGTTGGTTTAAGAATTTGAGAGCTGGTGTGTCCCTTTAAAGAGCAAATGATGACATTAATACAGGTTCTATGGATAGTACAAAGTACTGGAAATGTGCTAGTGTATTAATTTTGTCCATAGTATGAAAAGGCTAAATCTGATCTGGCATAAAAATGGCCTTTTGACAACTTTGGCTGTAAAGAAATAGGATGTATCTTGATTAGTGCATCCTAATACAAGCATGTGTATAGCTGTATGGGTGGGTGTATATGTTTAAAGGCTGAGTGTGTATGTATATGAGTGCATATATATTGTTTATATTATATTGTACATACCTGCTCTCATTCAGTTATATAGGCTTTAATTGTGTGTGTGTGTGTGTGTGTGTGTGTGTGTGTGTGTGTGTGTGTGTGTGTGTGTGTGTGTGTGTGTGTGCAGTATTAGTCATCGCAGGCTTTTAGTGAGTGGGAGTGAACCATGAGTGCAGACAGCCGGTACAAGAAAGCTTTAAATTTACACAGATCAGGTGTGTGTATGTGTGTCCCATTGGAATTCTCTTCTCTCTTTCTTCGCTGTATTCTCTCCTTAATTATCCATCTCATATCTCAAGTGCAGCCCAACACCTCCAATAGCACTCTCATTATATCCACTACACACACATACACACACACACAGTCTCTTTCTCTCCCTCTCTCCCTCTCTCGTTTTCTGACATAACTGGGTCAGAGGAAACTGATAGTTTTGGACTTTTGGCTACAAAACACATATAAACAATGTTTTCCCTTAAAACTGTCCAATTAATGAGGAGCTTTAACTCGACCGTTTACACTTTACTTTCACTCCCATAATGCTTTTCTGCTGATATCCTCTCCTCTTCTGTCATATAGTGTTTTGCTTTGCACTGCCCCATAAATGTGAGGGGTTTTCTTATGATGTCATCATGTAATACAGTACACTTCATCAATAATTATACAGTGTAGATTGGGGAACACCAGGAAGTGCATTACAGCCTATTACAGTTATTCATGAATTAACTAATAGCATTTATCTGCAGGTAATGATTTAATCAACCTCTTTGTAAGAGGACTCATTATGAATCTGCAACTCTATTCATCTGCCACTGTTAATTTATTCTTTTGTTACAGACCAATGAAACTCTACAGTGGCACCAACGTATGAGCTTAATTTTATAAATGTATCTATAGCAAAATTGATTTTATTTTACTGGCAACAGAGATGTTACTATTGTCTTTCACTTGTGTGTGAGTGGTCTTATATAACACTCGGTGTGTTTCAGTCTGTTTATAGTTTTCACAAGGCACTGTGTTCCTTTATTGCCATGTACTGTAATACCCGTTATCGCTGTAGGACTGGTGGAATCCCACTGGCACGCACATGCCCGCACACACACACACACAGACACACACACACAGACACAATTATAATGAGAAGACAGTGGCAGATAATTAGATACACCTGGTGCCAAAACATTCACATTTCAATTCATCTTAAATACAATCTCTCTCTCTCTCTCTCTCTCTCCCCCTCTCTCTCTCTTTCTCTCTCTCTTTCTCTCTCTCTCTCTCTCTCTCTCTCGCTTTGCAGACATAAAAGTGGCTGCTTTATTTATTCACCATCGTTCGATGGCTGTCGCCAGCACATCTTTTTCTGCTGATGTAGACTGTGCACACTTACTCATCAGAGAGAGAGAGAGAGAGAGAGAGAGAGAGAGGGAGATGTTGATGAAAAAATGAGCATAAGTTATTCATCTGTTTAGGAAAAATCTGAATTTGTAGCATTTTCAGGAAGAAATATGTACACAGTAGTCATACTGTACTGTACACAGAACGAAGTCATAGCCACTCCTATGCTAATATCTCTGTATGTGTATGCAAATGTGTGTACGTGTACTTATTTACAGTGAAAATGTCTGAGTTCTGACTATGTATACACACCAATTTTCATTATGATTTTCAGTATTGGTGTTACGCTTTCCATTCCTTTCTTTGGCAACAGCTGTTAATTACACTTTATATCAATAATGCTGTTAGAATATAAATCAGATGAGAGTGAGTGAGAGAGAGAGAGGCAGTGAAAGTAGAATACAAAAATAGGACAGATATGGAGAGAGAGGGAAAGAAGCAGAGCAGCATAGGAATGTAGTGAAATTGTAGACTTATTATTCTGGGGCTTATGTCAGTGTCCACCGCCATACTTCGCATCCTCACTCATATTTTTAGTCTGTTGTTAAACGTACTGAATCTCAGATGGAGTCTCCAAGCAAAGTCTGTGTCTGTACAGAGGGAGTCTTTAAAAGCAATAATTGAACCAAACTTATTGTAACACAGACTATGACATGTACACAATAGGCTAAATTCTTAGTCAGTGTTTGCAAATGTTGAATTGTGCACGTGTGCATACATGCAGTGGTGCTTAACAGTTTGCGAACCCTTTAAAATCTTCTATATTTCTGCATAAATATGACCTAAAACATCATTAGATGTTCACACAAGTCCTAAAAGTAGATAAAGAGAACACAGGTAAACAAATGAGACACAGATATTACACTTGATCATTTATTTATTGAGGAAAATGATCCAATATGACATATTTGTGAGAGGCAAAAGTATGTGAACCTCTAAGATTAGCAGTTGATTTAAAGATGAAATTAAAGTCAGGTGTTTTCAATCAATAGGATGACAATCAGTTGTGACTGGGCACCCTGTTTTATTTAAAGAACAGAGATCTATCAAAGTCTGCACTTCACATCACATGTTTGTGGAAATGTATCATGGCTACAAAACCATCTCTAAAGAATTTAGACTCCACCAATCCACAGTCAGACAAATTGTTTCCCTCCCCAGGAGTAACAAAGATCACTCCAAGAGCAAGGCATGTAATAGTCGGCGATGACACAAAGGACATTGCTGCTCGTCTGCAGTTTGCTAAAGATCACGTGGACAAGCCAGAAGCCTTTTGGAAGAATGTTTTGTGGATGGAAGAGAAAGGAAAACACTGCATTCCAGCATAAGAACCTTATCTCATCTGTGAAACATGGTGGTGGTAGTATCATGGTTTGGGCCTGTTTTGCTGCGTCTGGGCCAGGACGGCTTGCCATCATTGATGGAACAATGAGTTCTGAATTATATCAGAGAATTCTAAAGAAAATGTCAGGACATCTGTCCATGAACTGAATCTCAAGAGAAGGTGGGTCATGCAGCAAGACAACGAGCCTAAGCACACAAGTCGTTCTACCAAAGAATAGTTAAAGAACAGTTACCAGATACTGAAAGCAAAGGTTCACACACTTTTGCCTCCCACAATTATGTCATATTGGATCATTTTCCTCAAAAAATAAATAAGTATAATATTTTGTCTACTTTGTTTAACTGAGCTCTCTTTATCTACTTTTAGGACATGTGAAAATTTGATGATGTTTTAGGTCATATTTATGCAGAAATATAGAAAATTCACCACAGTAGGTGTATACATGGAAAAAGATCAAAAGTCAACCATCAGCAGGAAAATCGGTATATTATATTATATTACATTATATTATATTATATTATATTATATTATATTATATTATATTATATTATATATGGATGAGGTGGAAAATAAACTGCATTTGTATTTCAAATGGTTTTCAAATAAACCATGAATGACATATCAAACCATATGTCAAATGTTTCCATTCAACCTGATCAGACCAAAACAACAACATAAGGTTCTTTTGAACTGTCCGACTCTGTTTGGGCTAATGATAAAACTTATTTAACATACATTGTCTTGTTCTGTTCAAACATATAATGACATCTTTTTCTGGTTAATGGTCAAATATGAAGGACGATCTCCTCTGCAAAAGTGTTTTGACTCCTGTTTTGCTTTAATGCCAGTA
Organism: Crenuchus spilurus; assembly: GCA_036984385.1. NCBI lineage: Eukaryota > Metazoa > Chordata > Actinopteri > Characiformes > Crenuchidae > Crenuchus > Crenuchus spilurus. Next base: position 4,288 of record BRDA01041018.1, read on the forward strand.
AGCTATCATGGCACATGTGATGTTATTGAAATGGCTCATAGAAGACTTCAGTGTTTACATGTACTGATCTGTCTGGTTAATATTGGCCTGGACTACATCTTTTAATTGGAGTAAGCTTAAGTTGACTAGACTATAATAATTAAGCGGTGCTGTTTACCTGATCTTAGTTAGTGGTTTGCATGTAAATATGATCACTGTAAACCACTGGGTCTTGATCTCTAGTCTGAAATGCTCTGCTGAAACTCACTGGTCTCCAGCACTACTAAATCTGGTAACTGATGAGTGTGTTTGAGCTGAAAATTCACCAACCTTCTGTATTCTGGCCCTCTGGGACTGGCTTTGGAGACCTCTGCTGTAGAATAGCATTTTCATGCTTAGGCTTATTGTTATGATCTAATGAAGGTGTTTCACTTTAACTAACTAGCACAACAACACACAGTTACAATATATAAGCTAGTAGCTGCCATGGTAAGTGATGCCAGTTGAATATGGCTAATTCTATTCAATGTTAGCAGCATCAGCGTTTTTGACTGAGCTGTTCTTTTAAGTGCTGTCATTAGTCTCTGTAATAAAGATAATAAGATGCAGATTGAGAGAGTTGAGATGCAGTGTTGTCTGAGTGTATGTGTCTCTGAGTTATGATGCAGAAGGAGCAAAAGCGTCAGTTGGTTTATAGCAGCGAGAGATCAAATTTAGCCGAGAGAACACACACAAACACACACGCAGACACATGCGTATGTGAAGGTGTGTAATTCTTTGCTTCCGTGGGTGTTGATTAGAAAACAGGCATTGGGTGTGAAACATGACCCCCATGCTATCTCTCACTGACGTTAATTTCTCTCGCTCCTCCATCTTTCTCTCTAGCTCACCCTCCTTCTCTCTCTCGACCATAAATCTGTCGTTTATTAAGTAGTTAAGTGAGTGAATCGGCACAGCAGCAGTGACATCAGCACCATTACTGCTGATTCATATGACAGTTCAGAGAGAAATGGGTACAGGGGTGGAGAGGTTTATGTGTATGTTTTAACTGAGGCTTGTAGGCATTCACACTCTTCAATTAATCCAGTTTCATAAATTTAACAGTGCGATTTAATAAGAAAGAGTGACGAGTTTCAGCAGGATGGAAGTATTCAGAAGAGTTCACCAAAAATCTGAAATGACATAATAGTGGCACAGTGTATATAATATCTCTAACAGGATATTTCAAGATATTTTGCTGTCACCTGAGCCTCGCGGTCTACACACATATAAGTTCCAGCTATATGGAGTTAGAGGTGGAGCTCCAGGGGCATAAAAGATGGTGCCCACAGACACACGAGATAACTAGGAAGAAGCCTGAGCTAGACCACACAGGCTGAGGGGTGAGCACGCTAGGCTAGAAGCCCGTAAAGGATGCCTTGAAGCTAAGTTGAGTAATACTAGTAGATTCTGCTCCCACACCTGTTTATTTTGCTTTTCTCAATTGGTGCTCATGGTAATTTGTAAACATGTGTAAGTAAAACTCACTTTGCTTTGCTCAAACCAGCATCTGTGTGTTGTTTCTGTGCCAAGCCGAGCTCCTGGTCTTCGTGGGCATGCATCTTCCCTAACGGCAGCATCACAAAAATTGACACAGATAGTCAACGTGAACAAGTTAAAAATGAGATATTGAAGTTAAATAATTCATATTTATACAGTAAAATGTATACTGTTTACAAATCACTTGTGATATTCCTTTTTTGTCCACTTGGTGGCAGCATTGGCAGGCTCTGCTGCACCCTGTGTCTTCTTTGTGGGCATCTCGCCCTTCATGCCGCAATACTTTTACCAATATTTCAGTATGATTTTTAGATCAGATTTAAATGGTCATATCCATGTGTTTACTTGGTCTATCAACATCAAATGAAAACTACAAAAGAATTAGAACTAGAACTAAAATAATCTAGAGTTTCACGCCAGCAGTTTCAGTGGAAATAGTTTTAATGCTGTGTTTTGAACCAGCTATGTGACTTAAGGTGACGCCTGATGCATTGAGACTGCAAAGCTAATGTAGTTATTCAATAATGGGAACTGATATAAACTGATTAACAATCTATATGCCTAAAAGACCTTACATGCAGCTCAAAATGGACAAAATTCAGGCTTCTCCGAAGTGCATTAAGTAGCTAGTTTCTACATTACTATGCTCTTCTCTCCGATTCTTTATGGATGTGAAAGCTACAGTTGAAGAACAGGACAGGAAGAGGATCAGTGTCGAGATAAACAATCTGAAGCTCATATTTTTTGAACCATATGAAGAACAAATTCAAAAATGCAAAAGACTAATATGCTTGGACATTTTTGAAATAGGATGAGGATGAAGAAGATGGATGGATACAGTCAGAGGAATCATGAGGTCTTCTAAGAAGCCCAAAGACTCAAACCAAAGATAGAATCAAGTCTTCTTGAAACATGCACTTTGTCTATTTTTGTCCATTTTTGTTGATAAAGGCATGTCAGTCGTACAATATCAGAAAGCACATACACACGGCTGTTGTAGTTCATTTGACTCAACACAGGCCAAATTTTAGATTGATTTAGATACTGTATGCAGTGTTCAGTCCTCCACACATCAAACATGTCTTCACTGATTGACTGCATTTTGGGAGTAAATGTATGACGACGTTAGCTTTAAAAGTCATTTCAGTATCTGTACGTCTGGGTGATATAAGGTCTCGCTCTCCATCTCTGTTTGGGAGCTTTGTGGTTTGTAGTGTTTTGGCAGGTTTCTCAGCTATCTTGTGTGTGATCTGAGATGGAACACTTTTCACTCTCTCTCTTTCACTCTCCCTCACTCATGGTCCGATTTTCCTCTCCCACGCTCCCTCAATCCTCTACACCATTTGACTCGGAGGCCTGCGATTCATTCAAGCTCTCACAACTGTCCATTTCCTGTTTTCTGTCTCCCTTCTCTCCTGTTCTTCTTTATTTCTCTCTCTCTCTTGACCTCTTTTCTGTCTCTCTCTTTTCTCTCTGTCTCTCTCTTTCTCACTGTTTTTTTTCTCTCTCTCAGCTCCATCTAACAGCTCATGTACAGGATGAACAAATGCTTCACTCACAGTGCCTGCAGAACTGTGTGTGTGTGTGTGTGTGTGTGTGGGCTATGTTAATTAGAGCCATATGCTGATCTGATAGATGATGTTGTTTATATTTTTGGCTGCATGAACGAAGACAGTTTGATCCCAGAGTTTCAACTCAATCCTCTGCTCCAAATTCTCACTATGGAACACACTTCTTCTTGCTCTTACTCTCCCTACCTTCTCTTGCTCCGTCTCTCTCTCTCTCTCTCCATCACTCTCCCTGTTTCTCTCTTTCTTTTTTCTACTTCCTCTCTTCTATTTGCATATGCCTTCAAAGAGAGAGAGAGAGAGAGAGAGAGAGAGAGAGAGAAATTTGAAAAGGAGAGAGAAATAGATAACTACATAGAGTGAGAGGTGTAGAGGGGGTTGGGCGGCAAGAGATAGAGATAGAGTGAGATAGATAGAGAGAGAGAGAGAGAGAGAGAGAGAGAGAGAGAGACAGACAGACAGACAGACAGACAGAAAGAATGTAAAAGGCAGTTTAGAAGAAGAGAAGGAGAGATGAGATAGTGGACACTAAAGAAGTGAGACACAAGACAAAGCGGATGCTATGTGCTACATGTCTTCTCTTCAAGCGACAAGAACAAGAGAAATCAATTAAAGAGCAGGATGTTACTGCACAAAGAACAGAGAGAACAGAGAGAGAGAGAGAGGAAAGAGTGAGAGAGAGGACAGCTTGGTCTTACTGTGAGAAGCACCATCTGTTGTACTGGTCTCCCAGAGAGAGAGAGAGGTAGAGTGAGGTTGAGGAGGTGAGTGCTATGTGTGAATAGAGAGCATTGCAAAAACAGGAAAGAGAGAAGGATGAAAAAATCGGGCACGATCTCTTCTCTCACCTCTGAAGCTCAGAGGAGATATCACTAATTAAACCCTACAGCTATTTCTCTCACCCTATGTTTCTCTCTCTCTCTCTCTCTTTCTCTCCCTCTCTCCCTCTCTCTCTCTCTCTGTCTCTCTCTCTCTCTGTCTCTCTCTCTCTCTCTCTCTCTCTCTCTCTCTCTCTGCCTGTCTTTCTTGCTCTCTCTTGCTCTCAGTTTTGGAAGGGTGAGGTCTCAGGGTTGTTTCTCTCGAAAACCAGCGTTTTGAAGATGAACTGCTTCATTTGTGCCATGTGTTTTACGTTACGCTTTGGTACATTGGGCTGGATTATAACAGAAAACATATTTAGTGCTACATATGAACATTTTCATAGGCGGGTAACAGTATAATGTGTTGTGTCATATTGTTTCATATTATGTTGGCTGATGGCTAATGCATCAGAACTAAAATTCTGACTTGTGGCTAGTTTAGCTCTTCAGACTTGGCATAACCTCATATCCCATATTAGCTAGCTTATGGCTAGTATGCTAGCATTGAACTAATGCTGCATTTGCAGGTAGCAAATGCCAGTGTTCCTGGCTGATGAAGTCAAGTGGCACCTCTGGGTTGTAGATGAGATGTTTTCCAGACAATGTTGTTGTCATTGGAGCTTCTGACAAGCAGTGAAGTTCTGTTTAACAGCATAAGCTATTAGTTGTTGGTTCATTTTAGATGATTGCACTACAAAGAACTGTTTTTTGTTATACACTTTAAGGAAATACTGACATATACAGACATATGCATTGCATCAAGGCACTGTCATGTTATATCAAACTAAACTATGAATTGTTATTCCTTGGAATGGGCTGGCAAATCCTTATTCTGTAGATCTAAACCCTGGAGAATTCATTTCCAACACACCTGACTCTGATATTCACATGACTCTGAAAGCCTTCGTTACCTACAAGGTACAAAGTTTGAACTAAACTCTGAAGGGGGATTTTTAGGACCAGGACTTGGCAACTTAGAATGTAACCGTCTTTGCTATAATATTTGTCATTTTCATTAGTATTTAAATACTTCAGTGATACCTGAGTGTGTTAATTGCATACAACTATGTTTTTGACATCTCAATGTAGACATGTGTGATGACCATCTGCAAAAGAATTTATGTATTAGACTTATTTTGAAGTAAGCACACTCATATCTAGTTACAGCTGCATTAAACATGAGGCTTTCTCAGCTAGTGAGAGAGTGGAAAAGACAGACTTCATTTCTAAACAGTGCAGTGAATGCAGAGCCTGCAGGTTATCTGATAGAGTTCAGAGGTCACGTGTAGTGCTGTGTTTACTGCCATGTAGCTGCAGGAAAGCACTTGGTCACTGTCTACATCAAGTGAAGAAACACATGCACACATACTTAGCCAGTGCACCAGTTCACCCATGCACGGCAGGTCTTATGTAGAGCTACATTCATAGCACATGGTCATTAAAGCATAAATGCATTTACATAAACAAACACTCCATGCGCTCCATACACACATGAACTGAATTCTGAATTAAAAGGTGTTAAAGCACTATGATGTTCATGGAATAATTTTTGACCACTATGATGCTCAGGGGGCGGAGACTTAAATGGTGGAGGGAGGCATTTGTATTTAGGTCACCCACATGCCTAGCACCGGTCCTGATGATGCTGCCTATCCTCATTGAGCATATGACCAATTGAATTTCTTTGTGCAAGATGTGCCAATTACTGACTATTTTGTGTAACATAATACTATAGACTATAAGACTAAAGACAATAAGGTGCTATAAGGAAATTAAACTAACACAGCGCTCAGAGTAGGTGTAGCCAACGATCAAATGAACAACTCTCAGTGCTTTTAGGTATTAATTGGGCAAAGAGGCACTTCTAGTGTTAACTTGACAGCCATTGTTTACATGTTTACATGTGCCTGGCAGAGGTTCAATTATATGAGACTGATAAGCCTAGTTATGACCAATTACACTGAAAAATATTGTATTGCAGTGCTTGGCTGATTGGTGCATCTCTAGATATTTGGTACAGCATTGAAAAATGCTAGAAACAAAACAGTGTATTTAAATGTAAAACAATATAACCATACCTGCCAATTTTGCAAGATATTCTCTATTTTCAACAGGTTCTACCACTATGGTAACTCTAAACATTAAACTTATTTCTAATCTCCCAGTCATTCCTCCCATTAATCTCCCAATATAGTGATATAAATCATATGCATATTGCTCAGTTTATGGCATGTGTTATTGTATCTGGTAGCCAAATCCAGAGGCACAGGTAACTCAATGCCAGCCCTACATTTTTTTGAAAGTGAAAGTAATTTTTTTATGATAACGCCACTCATAAAATTCAGTGGTTGTGATAGTTTGGGTTTAAATGATCAAAAATTTAATTGAATCTTAAGCTCATGTCAAACCTGACAGTATGTGCATCACTACACCCCTACTGAACAATAAACTAATCATAACTGTGTCCTTGTCAGTACTTTCTGTGACTCCTGAGATGTATCTATTATAACCTGGAATCTCATTTTTGATAGTTTAACAGGGCTGCTTCTGTACTTGATTAATCTTGCTAAAGTTTCAGTCAGTCAGCACCATCAGTCATCACCTCCCTCTGGAATTTCTGTCCTGATTTGTAATGAGCTTCATGACTGCAACCCTTGCATGAACCCATTTGCTGCCAGTTTAGATTCTGAAAGTACAAACACATCTAAAGACTGATAAACTGGTCTACACCTTGGTCTACAGCTACCAAATACCAGCATGGCTTCATAGATACTACAGAATCTATTAGACTGGTGCATGTCCTTCAGTGACCACCGTTAGTGCTGGATTTGAAATCAGGGCTTGTAACTGTGTAAATTATCTAAATCATTGCCACTTCAATAGTAGATTTCAGTACACTGTGCTTCTTAGGCTTAACTTGAAGTAGAAATGACTCATGGTTTTGTCAAATGTATACAAGGTCTTTGCTGTGAGTGTTCTCTAGCTAGCTGTGTTTTGGAAAGTTTTATGGTTCTACAGTAGTGTTACAATAATACACATCAGTACAAAACATACAGAGTTTTAGCTGTAGAAATTGTGATTATATTAGGGTGACCAGACGTCCCCTTTTACCCAGACATGTCCTCTTTTTGAGACCTAAAAAACATGTCCGGACGGAATTTCAAAGACCTCCGGGATTTTGTTTTACTTGAGAAACGTTTCGTTGTCTCGCTTTCCCACTGTTCCGTTCGCTTGAATGAGATGTTACACTATAATAAATGTACTTGGGTGAGTATTATGACCCAGCAGAAATCCAAGCTGGTTTCTCTTTAGGCCGCCCAAAAGATCACCGATTGGCTCTGCCGTTTCTTGCTAACCTGTGATTGGCTGTCGCCGCTGTCAGTCCCTCAAACAGCATCTGTTTTCACCTGAAAGTTGTTTACATGTTGAACGTTTGTTCTGTCTGTGTCACATCAGCTAGACATATTTTAATATCAGAGGTTTAATAATAACATTCATAAACATTAACATTTGAGTCTGTGTGCGTTTGTCTACCAGTCTGTGATAAGTCATCTATTTACATGCCTGTAATTGTAACTATTATCAAAATAATTCAGAATATCTGCTTATTTTTGCTCAAAAATGAGTTATAATTATGAGATCTAATGACCATACAGTCCAAACATATGTGACCCTGCCAGGGAAAACCAGGTCAAAGTCATTCTTTTTGTTCAAAATTTGTTTTTTTTAAACAACTTTTTTGTGAATTTAAGTTTTGTTTTTGATCAAAATATGTACTACGATAGGTATCTGAGACTATTATCTTTCATTTACAGCAATAATACCGAGTGGCTAAGTTTAGTTGCTAATGTGAGTGACACTATATTGACACGATATCTCAATAAGTTGCCAAGTGACTTTGGCCTGGTTTTCCCTGGCGGGGTCACATATGTGTAACATTGGTGATAATGAGCTGAAGTTGACTGAAAAGGATTGGGTGTTAATTTTATGCTACATGCTTTTAGCAGTTTATTATTTTTAATAATATGTAATAATGTATTAATATTTTATTAATGGCTAATATTAATTTTATAATTTTATTATTCATAATAAATGTAATAGTTATTATTAGTATATTATTAATAGTGACTAGTAATTATTAATAAAATATAAATCATAATTTGTCAATATTTATTAATAATTAATAATAATAATACAATTTATGTTCAAGCACCAAAAAAAACCTGCTGAGGTGTCCTCTTTTTTGTCATCTCAGATCTGGTCACCT
>BRDA01041026.1:0-11232 GCA_036984385.1 Crenuchus spilurus
GCTTTAATTAAACACATGAATTACAAAAAATGAACTCTTATGAAAATAACTTATTCACTTATTTATTCTTGCTAAATCAACTGGTTTTAATAAACAACTTATTTCCACTAAATTACTTGTTTTAACAAAATTATTTATATTAACAGGGGTCAAACATTCTATCGGGGCTACATTGATATACTCCATCAGGGCAGGTAACAGAGCTCTAGTGCAGAGGCATACTGACCCACACTTCTATTTTTGTCATCTTTTCATCCCTCATTCCTCCCATTCACTTCCATTCATTTTCACATACATACATGGCAACCACCTCGGATACCGTAGCAACACCTTAGCAACCACCTCAGATACCATAGCAACCCCTTAGCAACCACTATGCATACCAATACAACACCTTAGCAACCACCTCAGATACCATAGCAACACCTTACCAACCACCATAAATATCATAGCAACACCTTACCAACCACCATAAATACCATAGCAACACCTTACCAACCACCATAAATACCATAGCAACACCTTAGCAACCACCATGGATACCATAGCAACACCTTTGCAACCACCATGGATACCATAGCAACACCTTAGCAACCACCATGGATACTATAGCAACACCTTAGCAACCACCACGAATACCATAGCAACACCTTAGCAATTACCATGGATACCATAGCAACACCTTAGAAACCACTTAGTAACACCATAGCAACCACACATCATCATAGCAAACATAGCATCACCTTACAAACCATCTGGGATACCTTAGCATGTGGGCCATGTTAGCAATGCACAACATCCTGCGTTTCCTTCAGGAAATTCACTTTTCTAGTTATTACTAACCCTGTAAAGCTGCTTTGTGACATCAGCTGTAAAAAGTGCTTTATAAATAAATTTGACTTGACTATCAGCCTCAAATTTGCATTATGAAAATGAGATGAGCACCTGCATATTGCAGAATCACCATCATGTGTGTTGGCATGGTAGTGTAAGTGCAGTTGATGTGTGTAAGTGATGATGACGTAGGTTGCACTGGTTCTGAGTGGTTAGATGTTTTCAAACACAGAAGCAGAAGATGTCCATGAGGTTCTTCTTCTAATCATTTGTCTAAACCAGAATGAGTGTTGGCACATCTTTAGTAGATTCTCAGGATAGGAGAGCTGTATCAGATTCTTCTCTAACTGATCCTGGACCAGCTCTGGTACTCAGACCTGTGTTTTAAACATGGTCCAGAGTCTGGAATAGCATTGCTGGATGTGTTAACAAACTGCTGCAGTGTTGATTGTCTTTTGTCAGGTCTAAACATGCCAGCCTGGAGTCAGGCTCTGTAGATTATGGTCAGTTTGTGCTCCTTTGTGTTTGTGCAGAGTCTTTGCCTTTGGCTGCTCTGACTATGAGGAATCGTGCTGTACCGCCCCTGCTTTTCTCATCCGAGTCTTGTTCCTGCTCCATCTGAGCGATTGTAGGCCAGCGTAAGATCAGGGACATGTGTCATGGCCATCAGTGCTCCAGGACTTACCACCCACAGAACTTGTTAGTCTGACAGTCACAGTCAGCTTTTTGGCCTGTATACTCTTTCTCTTATTAGATGCTGTCTTCTGCTAACATAAGCAAAAGGGTAGCTCCAGACGACCCACCCAAAGCTTCGGTGTCTGCCCGTCTCGTCCGGAAATGCTGGAAGAAGCTTCGGGTAAACGAGCCGAGGCTGAGTGAAGCTGCCTGACTCTTTTTAGCTGTTGTTTATTTATTTATTTTGGCCCCATCAGCGTGATGGGAACTTGGCAGGTTTTTGGACCACCTCGTGATCTCCTGGTCTTCGCAGACACCCACTCGCATGCCGTGCACGGCCAGGGGACAAGGGTGACGTTTATTAAGCGAAATGAGGTGTCGGCACTGGTTGCGTTCCTGCCGGGCTGAGGTCTTGATCACATTAGCTCACCGTATCGTAGCTTCTCCAGCTGAAGCCGGAACCTGGTCATCGGCTCGTCGAGAAACCATCTGCCGCCGTTGAGCTCTGAGCCAGGCGCTCGCTCACTGCTGAAGGAATGGACTTGATCCTGTACATGATTTTGAAATCCTGTTTATTGTCAACATGCGGAGATCAGAATGAGACGAGCTAATGTGAGCAACGCCCGAGATGTGGATTATGAGAAATGATTGACGATGAGCTCATGACCATCAATTAATATGATTTAATTGCCTTCAAGTACATTTTGACATCTGGCAACCATATGGATGGTGATTCTCCAATATCCAGGTGCTCATCTCATTTGCATAATGCTAATTTGACGCTGATAGCATATCTGGTCAAACTCAACCAAAACACACTGGTCCTCAGTTCTACAGTCTATACTTTTATAGCATCTACACAGTGTACGCAGGGCCTGTAATAATGATCAGTGCTTACTCATCTTATACAGGATAGTGTTCCCGTCACGGCACTGGAGCAGGACTAGTGCCTCCTGTTGTCCATCAGACATTTCTCCCATCCTACTGACCAGAACCAGACCTGCTTAGCTCAGAAGCTGTGTCTGCTGTATATATACATATAAATAATACTGTAAACAAACCAGTGCAGTAGTGAGTAAGTTGTATAAATATGATGCAGGTTCAGTAATGTCACATCCAAACAATCATCACAGTCACATAATAATAGCTCTGCAATATGTAGAGTATATAACAGTGGCTGTAGATGAGAGATGTAATGACTGGATGACGCTCATGTCATAATAGTGACTCAATTTATATAAAAAGCCATATGAACCTGACTTACAGTATCAAATATTATATAAGAACTGTACTGTGGATGATGATCCAGCTCAGCTGGTCCAACACACCGCTGTAATAACAGTCCATCACAGTCTGAACTCCAACAGAAACCACTCTGTCAGCTTTACGTTTTAATCACAAAGGGCTCCTTTTCAGTCACAACTCGGTATATTGGCTATTTTTAGGGTGTTTATATAGAATAACTTGCTCATTTAGCTGCATGTGAAGTGATCATATATCAGGAGACTTACAGTACTGCACTGCAAATACACAACATGTCCAAATGTTAGTGGACCCCCTTCTTCTTCTTCTTCTTCTTCTTCTTCTTCTTGTGGGTTCATACAGTCAAATTCTCACAGCAACGATCCAAAGCCTTTGCCTGGACAGTTGAGATTCCAACAAAAGCACAACAGCCTTGCTTTCAGAGGAAACAATGAATGGGTGTCCCAATACTTTTGTCCCACACTTTAATACTTAATGGAATTACTTTTTTTCTGGAAATTAATGAGTAATCTCATTTAGTACAAGTAATTAGTCATTTATAGCTATGAGAGTAACTCTCCCAACGCTCCAGCATCCTCAGACACATAAATATTCCGCGGTAGCGCCGCTGTAGATGGCTCAATAACAGGATAATGAAAGTCGCAATATGGAGACGACATTCAGACCAAGGATACGGACGTGATGGATGTGAGACGGAGTGCTTGACCACTACATGAGGCCTTCATCAATAACACGGCTCCTGTTCAATCCCAACAACACATCTTTAGACCTTATTTAGATCCCTGAGGTATTTAATCAGCGGACCGAACGCCTCTGCAATGCCAATATGGCCGATACATGTTAGCATGCACCTCTGCTCGCATCCTCAGACGCTGCATGATTGTTCAAATCAGAGAGGCTTTTCTCTCGGGGAGAAACGAGACTGAGACCACGCCGAGCCTTGACTTTAGCACACGAGTAATCCTGAGAGATTTCTACCAGTTTCTTCTCAGTGCTGCTTACTGGCCTCTCTGGTCTCCTGAGCGGCAGATTAGCGGTTTAACTGGGACTAAAGGACGAGTTATGAGCTCCTCAGTAGAGCATCTTCTCCCAGCCTTGTTCAGACTCCTTAACTGATCCTGACAGCCTGGAGGCCTGATGTTGTTCTCTGGGAGGTGAACAGGAGGAAAGACAGCTGCTATTGATCTGAAGCTGATCTTTAAGCTGTAGCTCAGCTCACACATTAAAGCTCCTGTCTCCTGCTCACCTCGGGGACGGCTAACAGAGTTTATAGTTAGAGGAATACTTTAGAAAATATGTTTGCATTGCTAGTATTTAGTGTGGAGCCATTCCAGCCTAGTTTTTGCCTCCAGTTCGGTTTTGTGTTACCACATTAACCCTCCTAATCAAGATGAACTTAACCTTTAGTCCAGACTACACGTCTGTTCTTCATTATTATACATGAGCTGTACTGACACATACTTGGACTTGAAATAATCTCAGAAGAGTTTGATATTTAGAGTCAGAATTAGAGGATCACACTGGATGTGACATGTTTACAGTGTGAAGCTTCAGGCTCAGTTTAACCTGAACACAGTAACAGGGATCATGTGTGTTAACAGAATTAACATCTGGGGAACATTAGCAACATATGATACTGGAACACAGAACCCTGGAAACATAGTACACAGTGCTTTAGGAACAGAGGACCTTGGAGCATAGACTCTGAGAACATAGGACCTTGGGAACACAGAGAACTCTAAGAATGCAGAACCTTCATTAGCCGTGGTCGGTATGTTACTGCTGGCCTTGCTGGACCTGATCAGTCTGCTGATGATGAAGATGCTGAAGTGCTGACTCACTAAAACACATTAAGCTTGTCTCTGTTCCTCTAATCTCTCTATGTGAGATATGCGTCTCTGTCTGATCAGTCCTGGCTTTGGGTTTTCACACTGTGCTAAAATGCTGCATCATGTTTTTGGTAATAAAAACAGTGTTTTCTCCAGTGAGACAAAGTTATGAGACTTTACAAAGTTACGCAGAAGCTGATTCTCCTCCGTTTGACAGACCTGCTTAGTGTGACTAGTACTACACGTGGACTGTAGACCAAGAGGAAAGTTGCTCAAATATTGCTCAGGTGACTTACCTGAGATTCTCATAAAACTGCTTAGGAGAAACTATGAGACACAAATGAGATCGAAGATAATTCGGACCCAAATGAGAAATAACAGAGATTTTAATAATCATGAGAACAATATACTCCTCTAGAGTCCTGTGTTCTGAAGAGCCTGTGTTCCCATGAATGGATGTTCCCAATTGGAACTTGAGAAAAGTCTTCAGGTTAGGATTCAGGCAACAAAGGGCTCTGGGAACATAGAACCCTTGGAATATCAAACATTGTGAACACTGGATCCTTTGAATGTGGGACATTCGGAACATAGAACCGTATGAATATTGGATTCTGGGAATGTGGAACCTTTGGAACATATAAACTTTGGAGAATAGAACCCTAGGAACACATAACCTTTGGAATGTGGGACCCAAGGTACATAGAACCATGGGAATATAGGACCATGGGAACATATAACCCTAGGAATGTAGAACCCTTGGAGTATAAATTCCTGGGAATGTTTGACAGTAGGAACCATTGGAGTATAGGATCCTGATCCTAGGAAGCTCAAACTAACTTGATTGTCGGCTAAATCTCAGGAGGAGACATCTGTGAGATGTTTCTCTGCACAGGAGCTCTGAGAGTTAAGCTAAAGTCTCCTTTGTGTTCTCATCTGATCTCCATGTTGTCTATGAGAAATAACTGAGACATAACTGAGATTCAGTAGCCTGTGCTGTTCACGTGCAGGCTCGGTTCTCTGTCTTCTGGACTCAGGAGATTCTGCAGCAGTGATGATTTAAGATTCAGTATGAGGCTGAAGAAAAGGGGAAGTTGACTTAACAAATGTCACAAGCTGCCAATACAGCTGATTATTCTCAGCAGCCCGTCCAGACGAGGGAGAAATACAGGACCAAATGAATTTCAAATGCCACTGCTTCTATAACCTTTAATCAATACTTACAATGGGGATGAGCGAGAATCCATCTCTTTAATGGATATGACTGTTCCACGTGGGCCCCTTTCCACCCGCTGACTCTAGAACATCCATTAAGCTTCAGGCGGAGCACAAGAGCATGGGCGTTGGAGAACAATAAGTGACATATGCCTAGCTATCGCTTTTGCCTGCGGACTCTTTCAGTGTGTATTAATAAAGTAGAGCCCCAGATCATCAGGAGTTCTTTAACACCCGTTTACGACAGCTCTGCTTTAGAACCACACTTATCTGCCTGGCAGGAGCTAAAAATAAAGACATATCTTTGACTTCCTTACAGAACAATTAAAGACATTCTCAGCAGTAACGGGTGATGGTTCTCTTTTGGAGCTTCAGCTTTGTTCAGACGTGATGCCAGTCGAGGCCAACACATCTCTGAGGCTTTAGAATTTTAATTATAGCCAGAAATATCCTTAACGCCTGATGCGTCCAAGCTCCTAAGGTGTTTATCTAAAGCGTTATGCCAACAAAACATTAAAACAATCTGAGCTTCATAGTCTTAGAACAGCAAGCACTACATGTTCCATCTGAAACCAACTGGAAATGTTCAAGTGTAAGAATCTGAGCAACTCTGACAAAGACCTGGAGGCAAATGGGTCATATGTCCAAAATAGCAAGGCTCTGGAGTTCTGGTCAGCAGTGGTACATACCTACCTACCTACCTGGTCTCAAGAGGAACAAACCAACCACCATTTGTCAAACACATGAGGGTAACAAAGGCTCTCTGATCTGGTCCAGAACCACAGAAGAGGTGATGTGGTACAAGTCCGTTTCAATAGGAAAGTGTAAGAACATGTAACGCTGGGAACACAGAACCATAGCAACATAAAATCCTAAGAACATAGATGTCTAGGAAAATAAAACCATATGAATATAGAAGTCTAGGAACATAGAACTATAGGAACATAAGATCCTGCAAATGTAGGACCCTTGAAACACAGAACCCTAAGAATGTGTAATGCTTGGAGCTGTGAGAGCTGTGTAGACATACAGCTAAATGTTTTAAGATTTTGTCTGTTTGCTGTGTAGATGTGTTGATGTGGTGTTCATGGGGCAGCTGTGGCGTGGCGGTAAGGATCTGGTCTTCTGACCTGATGGTTGCCAGTTTGATGCCTGGGCAGGTTATGGCTGAAGTGCCCTTGAGCAAGGCACCTAAGCCCCAACTGTAAGAACCCCTCACTCTATATAAGAGCTTCTGCTAAATGCCTCAAAAGTTCATGCATTAAGAGTATTAAGATGTTAAGTGGTAATGTATTAAGAGTCAGTGTTGTTGATGAACAGTTTGCCGTCCAGCAGTTATGGTATCCAAGAGGTTTATGGGGTTTTATCCAGCAGCAGAGGCAAGTGGTTTGGTGGAGCTTTGGTGGAAAATATCAACATAACATTCTCCTTAAACACAGAGCAAATCAATGACTTACAAATGTCAGGTCCAGCAGGACTGTAGTAACTACTCCTGACTTGTCTTGGACTTGAAAGTAACTGTACTCAGACTTGGCTGGTGGTCTTGCCAAATGTAATCTCTGGTGTTGACTGAGATGAGCTCTGTTTATTTGAATGACTGGTACAAGCAGATCTAAAGCCAGCCACTGCATCATTGGTTGGATCGTTCAGAGTGGTGGTCATGGGTTTGATTAATTGCTGAATGATAATGAGCCTGTTGAGCTTTTAAAATACAGTCTAAAGGCCACACCAGAGGAACCTCTAAGTTCAACAACGAGACTTTCAGGAGAACACCTAACCTCCAGTTTAGTCTGATTTGACCTGCATGTGTGATTTGTTCTCAAGATTCCTTTGGACTTGGTCTTGATCTACTTAAGTCTCAATCTTGCCTCAGTGTAGTGTTCAACAAAAGCAGCCTGGACTGGAGCCCTAGTGTACAGGACATTGATCTATATCCCGCTAAACTGAGATGAAGTTGAAGTATCCTTTAATAATGGATGTCATCTTGAAGTGTTTGAGCCCCTGCCTTCATGACCTCAGATCCAATATCTAGAGCACCGTTAATGACCCCATTAGTCCCTCCGATGGCCGTTATGGGCTCAATGGAGCAGCGATGACAGCAGTGTTTGTCCTGCCAAATGACCATCGTCCCTCCTCCAGACAGACAGGAAAAATCTAAAAAAGACGTTTTTGCACGTCTACCATGATGATATACTAGATCATTAAAGAATCTGCTTGGAGAGGTCAGCGAGGGTGTACGAGAGGAAAGAACGCATGAACCAGCATGTCAGACTGTCCAAGGTGATAAGAGTGAAAGAACGGGGCCTATAAAAGGCCTAATAAAAGACACAACAGTGAAATGTGAGCTCAGCGCAGCCTGACGTTAAAATGAGGAATGGTGCTAGTGCTGCATGTCGACAGACGTGCAAGTTCACAGGACGAGGAGGAGTGCTGGATGAACGTGCAGGGGGTGGTGTTCCCTGTCACCTGCAAAGGACATTTGCATTCTGTCATTTGCTGGTATAAAACTGCACAGAGATAGCAGTCCTGTCTTCCCTGTGGGAATCAATTTATTCTGTTGTCTGAACGTGCAAATTTGAAAATCTGCAGCCTTCTTCATTGTGAGGAATTGAGTCTCATGGAAGATGCCCAGTAGTAGGACGATAACGGAAAAGCCCTCCTGCGGCCAAATCATTCAGACTGAAGCTCCTTTACATGATACCTGACATGCATATATGAATTTGTGCACATAGACTTAAGCAAAGGGGACAATTTCTCATTCATGACGTGGCCTGGTGGGCTGAGGCTGGTGCCGTTGTCAGCTTTATCAGCGCCTGGCACCTTTTGAACAGTTTGCAAAGCGCATAAAGGCAACGGCTCTCTGGCAAAGTGGCGAGGCTTTAATTTCCCGTGGAGCCCTCAGAGCTTCTGAGAGGAGCCTTTAATGTCGCTGGTGGAAGGGGTACGGAGACTGCGCGGTTACCTCAGCTGGGACCGAGCAAGCTGGCAAAGAGAGTCAGAGACAAAGACTGTGCCCTTGCTTTGACCCTGCAGTGAAAAAGCCACAAAGACAACTCTGGGTACAGTGAGTGGTGAGAAGTCCACATGTACCTCTGGGCCTCTGGGTATGTGAGCTTGACCTTAGATTCACCCGTCAGTGTTTTGTGCAGAGCAGTGGTTTGTCTTTACGTTGTGTTTTGTCTTCCAGATAACCTCTGACCTCTTATCTGACCAGCAAGACATTAAGACAGCCTTTAAAGGCCGTGCCTTAGACTCAGCAGAAGCCGAGGAAGTTGAATGTTTTCATTATTGCTCAGAAGGAAAAACGTAACATGATGCTTCTTTTTACCATCATAATTCATACAGATATAGACCTGCATCAGACATATCAGTAATGAGATGTTCTGGTTTTATAACTGAGCTCTATTATTAGTGGATGAATCTGTTTGTCTCTAGTCTTGCTTACGTGAGCTTTGCTCATAGCTGCTTAAAGATGTCTGAGGTGAAGTGGTTGGAAAGATTTGACATTGTGCCCCCATCGTCTTCGTCCCTTTGTAGAGCATCTCTTTGTTAACGATGCCTATCAGCTCTCTCAACATTCCTATTTTTAATTATGCTTACAAGCCTTTTCCAAATGATGAACTCGTCTGTGAAAGAGAGGCCGACAAAAGGGCCGGAGCCGGTGCTGAACTTTTCCTTTCTTAACCCCATGGTGTCACAGATGTAATTAATAGCTTTAATTAGGCTTTGGTATCGATGAAGCCTGGCCGATTGTGGGACTGGAGAACTCATTAGAGTCGCGGCTTTTGTGGCTGTCTCCCAACTTCACAACGAGACTCCTCTTTTTCACGCCGAGTGGGGTCTTTTTTGTGCCGGGTGCTTGTACTCATCGCTGCCGCATTGTGCGCCTCGGGAAGCCTTTGATTTGGAGGCGCAGGTGTTGCGGCCTCCTCCACGTCCTCTCTTGGCAGAAAAGACTCTGCGAGGGTGAATGGCGTATTCTCCGAGCCGCTGGCTGGGACGTTTCATCTCACCATCGTATTAGCGTGAAGAGCTCGAGCCGGAGCTATTCAAACGGCCATTCAGCTGTGCGGTAATCAGAGCCGCCGCTTGCTTTTCGCTACGTGGCAACCGTTCCGTGAAGGGGATTTGAATACAGGAGCAAGCAAGCAGGGCCGAGAAAAATGCACAAGCAGACTGACAAAAGCTCTAGATGTTTGGAAAAGGTTCTGCTTTCAGCTGATAAAACGGTGTACAGTACTCACAACTCAGGGGCAATGTAGAGCCATCAATATCACTAATATTCTATCAGACTCTGATAAAGTCCACAAACACTGATACCACAGATTCTCTTCTATTGTACAAGCTTTAGTACAGCCGCTTACTCTCCTCCGGATTAGCACAAATGTTGTGTAAGACATCACAGAACCTGGATATACTGGAAGATATCAGTCCATAACCTCAATCACCTCTATTTATCACTACAATATATTTATCAACCACCACATTCCTACATACGTACTAATAAATCTACTAAAGTCAGTAACTTGTGTGAGGCACTAAATCACACTTCTACCACAGAAGCCTGAGGATCTAGAAAAGAGAAAAATCTCCTGACATAAGAGTGAGATAGAATGGAAAATGAAGAGGTGACCAAACTTCTGAGTGTTTCTGTATCTCAGTGAAGACTGATGATGATGTTTATTATGTGTGTTCTGTTTGTCTGAGGTCTGGCAGACAGATGAGTCCGAGGCTTTGGCCTTGACCGTTATCTCAGAGCCAAGTCTGACTCGCTGTGTCCCAGATGCTGCCCTTTGGCTTACGGTATAGGACCTGTCTGAAGACGGCATCTGCTAAGAGTAGTTATCTTATTTCACTATTAAAAGGTGTTTTAATGTTGATGATAAAAGATCACAGTGGAGGTTTTTGTGCTTTTATCCTATTATTACAGTGTATAATATAGTTTATTTATACTTTATGAGAGTTTTCTTCTCCAAGCTCAGTTTTCACAGGAGATTATTAGAATGAACCATTCAGTGAACCCTTTCGACTAGTTTTTTTTAATTATGCTTGATTTTGTCTTTATATAGTACATTACAAATGTTCCCTGGCCAGGGTTTGCTATATTTATTCTAACACAGCATCACTAATGTGACCTGACAGTTTTTGTACTTTTTGACCAAATCAACATTCCAACACAAAAAAAACATTTTTATATAAATAATTTACACTAAAAGAAGACATAAAACAGGCTGTAAAAGTGAACATAGGAGAGTAAACATAGGGCTCAAATGATGCTGATATACAAATACAATATCTCAATAAACACTATTAATCACTAGAGTAAGATATTAGTCCATAAACATCCTCAAAAAACACTATTAATCACTAGAATAGAAGATATTAGTCTATAAACATCCTCAATAATCACTATTAATCA
>BRDA01041030.1:0-16455 GCA_036984385.1 Crenuchus spilurus
GGCTTAAGATTGAGTGGCGTATGGAGCAGAGATGCCCTGAGAAGTGCTAATATCAGTGACGGCCTTTGCTTGGAGTGTGGCCGGCAGCCGGGGCAGTTATAGACCACTGTTTTCCTTCTCATTTGTTTTCCTTCCACTGTTTTCCTCTAGTAGATTTTATTTGTTTTCTTTTTACTGTTTTCCTTCTACTGTTTTATTGTTTTAATTGATGTTTACCTCCATTGTTTTATGCTACCATAGATTTTTTTGGGTATTTTATTTTCAATAAATTCTAATTGGTTTTAGCATTGAGACTGAGCAATAGTGCTGTGTGGTATATGTTTCAGAGTGTGATTTCTCCATATACAAATTGTAATAGCATATCGCAGGTGGTTTTAGTGGCATCCTGTTGGTGCCTCTGTATTTTTTAGTTCTTTGTTTTGTGGTCAGGGCCTGGGTCACCCTGGTGCTCTGGTGTTGCCCTTGTGGTGTGTTTGTGCATGTTTTTCTTAGTGTTGGTGCTTTGCAGTGTTGGGATTGGTCTAGTGTATTGTTGTTTTAGTGGTAGTTTGTGATAGGGCACGTTGGGTCGGACAGCTTCCTGGCTACATCCCTTTTTAACCTGCATATGCTAATTTTATTTATATGCATAGAGAACCACACAGCATATCGTATTAGTATTGTTTTAAATCTCAATGCTTGTTTTTATTGTTAATTTGTATTCAGTTAATAAATTGTCTTGACCTCAGTTGGTGCACGAGTCATTGGCTCATTTTAACACTCCTTTATTGGAGTGGCCTTGCATGGGATCCCCTACCCAACAAATTGGGGTGGCGTAGTCGGGTTTTATACATCTTATAGGCGTGGGACGCTCATCAGGTAAAAGAGAGAAAGTGAAGGAGCGACCCGCCACAATAGGAAACATGAAATGTTTCTGAATTAAAGGAAGAGCTGGTTATGTGATGAAAACTAGTTCAGAACAACTCCTTTATAAAAGCAGTCATACCAGATTTTTCCTCTCAGTGAATCTGAAGGTTATTGAACATCCGTTCTGCACCTGGTTATTGATCTGAGAAACAAAACAAATATACATCACATATAAACAGTGTTGGGAACGTTACTTTTAAAAAGTAATTAGTTATAGTTACTCACTACTTGTTCAAAAAAGTAACTTAGTTAGTAACTGAATTACAGTAACTTAGTTAGTAACTGAATTACTCTATAATAAAAGTAACTCGTTACCAGGGAAAGTAACTATTTGCATTACAGTTAAAAAAAAAGTTATTTAAACGTAATTATTTTAACGCCGTTATTTTTAATGCCGTTATTCGCAACACTGCATATAAATCCAAAAAAATAAATAAATACAGTTTATTACAAATTGTCAGTCTATTGCATTTGTTTTAATTTATTGTTGAGTAGATGGAGTTATAGTGTCATACATTTCCTAAAATCTACATAAATACAATTACTATACTGAATACAAGAAATATGATTGGCTGACAAGTATTGTAATTTTGTATAATGAGACATTTATGAAGTAGATCCCATTAAAAATATTCCATAAAAATCACTGTTCTACAACCCCAAAGAAGAAAAAGTTAAATATATTTCATGTTTTGTCTGGTCAACTTCATTTCATTTATCACTCAACTAAACAAAAATGACTGGCAAAGGACTGAGAGAAAAGAGGGCTTAAATAAGGCACAGATAACGAGACACAGGTGCAAACACTGAGGGCCAGGGCGTAACAAGACAGACATTGGTATAGAGCAGCATTTACCACTCTATAATGTTGCATTCCTTCTTGCAACACTTAAGAAATATGGCACTGAGAATAACAAGTAATTAAGTGTTTCGTATTTCCTGAAAACATGTCTTGTTTGCCGACATGACAGGTCAGGACCATAGGTAGGCCAGTCCAGGTTATGACTTTGTAATGTGTGCAGCATGTGGTTTTGAATTGTCTTTTTGAAAAATGAATCTTCCTGGAAAAAATGTCATCATGAAAGGCAGCATATTTTGCTCTAAATTCTCAATGTACTTTTCAGAAGTGTAAATGACCTTTGTCATACCATGACAGACCCTGACTTTTGGACTTGTTGCTGATAACAGTCAGGATAGTCCTTTTTATCTTTGGGCTAGAGAAAACTGTGTCCATTTTTTCCAAATATATCTGGAATACTGATTTGACCACAATACACATTTCCACAGTGTGATGGTCTATCCCAGATGCCTCCAAGCCCAGGGATGTCCACGCTGCTTCTATGGTTAACACAGACTTTTGTAAAACCTCCTGCCACAGCCTCACATGCTGTTTTGTTTATGTTTTGTTGTCTCCTCCCACAGCACACCCTTGTCTTGTCTCTTGACCCCCACAGCACGGTCAAGTGTAAAGTCTTCATAGTCATTGTTTTGTCACCGTACTATTTTTTCTCTACCTGTTTGTTACCCACAGTCACAGTTTTGTTTTTGTATCTAAGTTAAGTTTGATTCATAGCCAAGTTTTGAGTTTTGCTAATAAAGTCTTGATTTTTTGGACCCACACTGCATCTGCCTCCTCCAACCCCTCCTGAGAGCTAATTTTTGCACAGTAGAGTTTTAAGTAGCATTTGTAAATTAACTCCACATTGTAGTACTTGACAAAGGTTTGCCAAAGTAATCTCAAACACATGTGGTTATATCACCTATTGCTGAATGTTGGTTATTAATGCAATGCAGTCTAAAGGATCAGAGATCAGGGGAGTTCAGCTTAGGCTTGTGCCCTCACCCTATATGCACTGAAATTCCTCCAGATTTCTTAAATTGTTTAATGATATCATGCACTTTAGAGGGAGAAATATGCAACTCTTTTGTACAAAATCAAGATTACAGTCACAATACCGTCGTTGCTAGCCCTATATCACCCCCTTCACAGCTTTTTTTGGAGTGTATTGCTGACCGGAAATGCAGGAATGGATGTATATTAACAAATAAAATGAAGTTGACCAGACAAAACTTGAAATGTCTTGGGTTCATACTGTCTGCAATGAAATAGAAGTGAAAGTAAATGTGGGAAACACTGCATTATTGCTCATTTTTGTATCTGTTGTATCTCAATGCTGTGGAAACTTTCATTGGTATATATATATATAGAAACACACTAACACCAAATAACCAATTAGTAAAAAATATGTTTTCTTTGTATACATAAATGCATATAATGCTGTTATGTGAATTACATTCATTATTTAATTTTAATTATAATTCTGTATAATCAATATCATTTGTTAGAATTTGGACCCTAAAAAATGCCTTTCTTCCCACAGTATATAAGGTAATAGTGCTACTTCAGTCTATCATAGGCAGGAAATTAAAAACAGGATTGGCCATGTTTCTCCACTTTTATCACTTTGTGTGTAGGAAAAACAAACAGTTAGATAGTTGCTATCCACTGTATGTGCATGCAGTGTTGTGTAATAGTTATGCTGCAATAACACATCCATAGATGATTCCTCACCAGTCGTTTGATATGAAGTAGGTGATCTTTGGTTATGGAGTGCCTGCAGGGTCCAGGGATGTCCATCATAGAGAAGGGCAGAAACAGGAGCACAAGAACGCACACACTCTTCACCTAGAACAAAAAAAAACAAAACACTCATATGCAAGGTTTTTACTGATGCTGGAATTGAAGGAGAGCGATTGCATTTTTTTTTTTTTTTTTTTGATTAATCTTTTTTTTTTTTTTTTTTTTTTTTTAGATATGAGCTGTAATCATGGTTGTGGAAAATATTGCAGATAACTAAGTGAATGGTTCAGAAAACAAAAACAAAAAAATCTTGTTTGTGCAATTTTCCCACTTACTCCAGCTGTAGGTCATTTTTGCTTCATTACTTTTGAATTGGAGCTGTGAAGCGAACATTTCTAACAAACCCTAAAACTCAAAATTCACACAAATAAGCTTTTTTTTTATAATAGTGAAACATATCTCAAAATTTGCATTTAAAACAAGGTAACGTTGAGGACACAGTATAACTTGAATTTTACAGAATTGTGGCTGAAAGATAAAACTGATGGACAGGGACTGCTGGCAGGTTTCATAGCTTGTGAATGAAAATCTCTTCACTTTCAGGTAAGAATTGCTTCTAAAAGTCAACACAGGTCCTTCACAACCAATTTCTGAAAGAACACTGCACAGAGAACTGCAGACCATCACCATATGGAGCAGAGTGGAGCAAGAGACCTTCAGCCTTGTGTGCTGAGGAGAACGTCCTATAGACTGAGACTTTAGCCACTGCTGGTAGACCTGTATGACTGTACACTTCAGTACATCTGGCCTTTGGTGCCCAAATACAATCTCTCCTTTATGCCAATCATTAACATCTGCTTTGAGACTCATTTTCCACACATAGAACAAGGCTGCACTGTACCACCTCTTCTCAACCTATGAATCCCCTGCAGCTTCATCCACATGCAGTGCCATCTGCAGGAGCCTGAAGTTACTACCACCTTAAACATGCAAAGTGATTTATTGTATGCAGTTCTGATTAATGACTCCATGCCACAGTCTAGTGTATATAAGATTATTGATGTCATCAATGTTTGAGACTGCCAGCATGTGGTTAGAATGGTTAAGGTTTTAAGCAGTTAGTTTTGTGGGAACGGGTTTGTGTGAAACTTAATAGACCACAGTAATCAAAGCTGTTCCTCACTTCAATTGAAAACAGCCTGTTTGTCAGATGCAAAGCATTTTGTTACTGAAAAGTTGTGCCGTTTCTGGTTACCAGAAATGTTCAGCCTGCTTTGATGATTTTAGATCAGTAGTGTAGACTGGAGACATCTCAAGTTGTGCAACAATGTGTTGGTAAAACATGGAACTGAGTGGGATTCATTTGCCCATCAAAGACTGTACTGACCTTTACATTGTCATATTGTAACATTTAAAAAAAACAGCAGGGGTGATTCCGTTTTAGAAGTCATATTGTGTGGAAATGTGTGGCATGCATTATTTTTGGGCAGAAAACATCTGTTTTTGATTCACATACAAAGTGTTCATTCTCAGGGAAAAAAATCTGAGGGTTTTAGTTTAAAGATGTTTTATTAACACATGTATTACACATAAACTATTAGATCATTTACACATATACATATGTAAAAACGGTTTAGTTGTTTTAAAGGTAAGTATATTACTATTGCATCTCTGAAAATTACAATATTGCGAGTTTTGTGTTTAGAATTTAATTCTAGAAACTTGTTTATTCATTACATATAAAACATATTTCAAGCCTTATTTGTTTTAATGTTATAGTTGTAATGTAGAGTAGAATACAGTGGTAACCCTACTTACGAGCATCCACACTAACGAGTATTCCAGGTAACGAGTCGAGATCTCTGAATATTTTTGCTCCAGGTAACGAGTAAAATTCCAAGTAACGAGTAGCGTAAATTAGTTCAAGTATGCCAACCACTAGGGGCGCGGCGGTCGTAGCATTCCCTAGATGCTAGTGTAGAAGAAGAGGTCAGTCATTACCTTTGACCGCTGTCCAGTGAAAGTGAAAGTGCTAGTGAAAGCGACACAGAGAAAGCAAAAGGTAGTGAACAAGAAAGTTAGATACATATTACTTTTCATATGATAAGTGTAACCATGCCATACACGTACGCCCATCCTCCTGTCCTCCTTAGCCGCCAGCCTACACGAGTGCTGTCGTCGTCTCGTTTATGTTTTAAAAACCCATATAAACACATTATTTAGCATATTAAAGTATACTGTATATTGGCCGGCTGACACGGATTAATCAGTTTTACATGTATTCTTATGGGGAAAATGCATCCAGCTAACGAGCTCGGCTCCTGCACGGATTAAACTCATAAGTAGGGTTACCACTGTAGTTTAAAAAATTGCAATTTATCTAAAACACCTGTGGAGCAGTTGGAGGTTGGGTGCTAAGGGCGCATCAGTCCTATATGTTTAGGGAGGGAGAAGTACCATTCATTCAAACACACCCCTCATTTTTCCTGCTAGTCCAGAGGGTGAAGATTTCCCAAGCTAACTTCTCTACCCTTTAGGCCGAGCATTGTAATATATTTAATTGTAACCCCTGTATCATAATACTTAGACTATCTCCAGGATTTTGCCAATAAACAGCCCTATTTGTCTATAACTGTCTCATCAGTCAGGATAGGCTACAATGCCAGTAATCCATTACACATATGCACTTCTTTTGAAATGTCATCCGAATATTTTTAGTCACTTCTTTCTTCCATTTAGGCAGAATTGTATTGCTCACTGAGTAAAACTAAAGCTACAGTTTCACACAATGTTCTGTTTACTCAAAAAGCCATAAAATGCAAAAGCTCACAGTGAAGCATTGAGGCTTCAAATGAATCCTGCATGGATTAAACTCGTAAGTAGGGTTACTACTGTAGTCATCTACTCAAAACTCCAAATGAATTATTCTAATAATTTGAGATCTTGGATTTCTGATTTTCATTGAGCTATATATTTAAAACTATATATGTGTAATGACTATAAAATGACTGTTTACCTTTTTGAATTTTTTTCACATTATCCACTATATATACATATACACACTTAGCACTCTTAGATTATTCAATGAAAGCTATCAACATGTAAATTAACTACATGACCAAAGTATGTAGATACAGGTGAATAAAATCTCAGAAATTGTCAGTAGAAATAGTCGTACTGGAGAACTCAAACTTCTACATATCACTGTAGGGTGCCACCTGTCCAGCAAGTCAGTTTAGAAAAACCTCTGGCCTGCTAGAGCTGCCCCAGTCAGCTGTAAGTCACACAAACTCTGCAACCCGTGATGCTGAAGCATGTACTGAAAAAAAAATTATCATCCTTTGGGTGTCAAGAGTTCCAAACTTCTGAAAGCAGCATCAACACAAGAACTGTTTCTTGGAAGCTTTGTGAACTGGGTTTCCACATCCAAAGAGCCATACATACGCCCAAGGCAGACGTTTCCAACAGTGATTATACTTTGAAGAGGTTTCTGGCTGTCATTTTTAATGCAGAACTTTATTACTGATATCTTTTTCTTCTCTGAGAGCATTTCATGAATGTTCACTCTTAGTGCTTTTCCACCAAAATAACTCCGGTTCTTGAACTAGTGCCGTTCGGGCTTATGAGAACCTCAGTGCTTTTTAGTAAACCAGCCCGCGTTTCCACTAGTTGAACCGAGGATACGTCACGGTGTACGTCATCAACAAAGCGGAATTATAAACAAAGATGCCAGAGCACATCGACTACTTGTGAGCATTTGTGCTCTTGATACAAATGTTTGTTTCACTTCACAAGTCAAATCTTGTCTTCCCTCGTCCAGCTCCACTGCTCGATAGCTTCTTTTTAGAATATCTGAAGTCCTTTTTTAGCTTCTTTAGCTTATCTATCACTTGCTCTCTTGAACGAACAAAACCTGCCCGAGCTAAATCCTCCACCAGCTCGCTGTAGAGTTTCTCCTTTCTAATACTCCCCTCAAGTTTCTCCTGAAACTCCGGAGAACACCAAATAGAGAACAAAAACTGAGTTTCTTCAATGGACCACTGTACGCTACGAGTCGCCTCAGTGCGCAGGCGCGTTTGGTTCGCACTGAAAAACAAAGTATTTTTTGGTTCCCACTGCGAACGAAAGTTCCTGGTTCGGGGCGGTATTTTTGTTGGTGAAAACGCGCCGAACGGTTCAAAATTAGGTTTTTGAACCAGAACGGTGCTGGTTCCGTGTTGATGGAAAAGCGCTAATAGTGTCAGCCCACACACATGAACGTAACTTGAGTGTATACACCAGGAGGCAGCACTCAAACCAGAATGTACTGTAAACAAGCAACAAAAGCTCTGTTTGGATTGGATTAAATGTTCAGGGGTTCCTGGAGTAATTTCCTCTCTTACAGGTGCTACATTCTGATTTTATTTACATCTGGTTGAGTTTTTCATCCTCTTAGGAGATTATAAACTGAGTACTGTTTTTTAGCTTTTAGCATTTTTTTAGCTTTTCAGTGCTGAACACAAATGTATGTGAGTTTCCAGGCAGATGTCATCTTAGTCCAGGGGTGGGCAACTCCAGTCCTGGAGGGCCAGATTCCTGCACAGTTTGGTGATCTACCTGATCAAACACACCTGATTCAACTCAGCAGACAATTAGCAGGTTTAATTTTATTGTCAGAGCACAAACATCACCAAACTCTGCTGGACCCTCCAGGACTGGAGTTGCCCACCCCTGTACTAGTCTCTAAATCTATAGAAAACCTTCACAAACCACAAAATATGAAGACTTGTGAAGGTTCTTGAAATCACTCAGTAATCTGCTTGGCATGGATGGAAGATCTTCCGCTCTATACACTGCTTTGAGTAATACAGGCTTATTAAAGGAGTGATTATAGTCATAGCCACAGGTACAAATTAACCGTGATTGTCACATGACAAACAGGTTTGTAAAAATACAACCCCTCCAGAAATTCACTCCTGTAGTCATTTTAATGTCATCCAGATGCAAGAGTTTAAACACTGATGAGACCTGTTAACTGTTAAAAAAACAGACGTTAAACTAGTCCAATCCCAATAGTTCTAAAGAAGATTTCTGAAATTTTCCAGTAGTACTGGATGCACTAAAGGAGAACCTGTTTTTGACATTCTTATTGAAGATTATTTGCTGCAAAATTATGTCGAAATTCAAGCAGGAACATCATAAGACCTTTCCTGTCTAGATTGTATAGAGCTATCCAATCATGACCAAAGCATTTTTCATGCTTTGTTGAGTGGTGGCAGTGACGAAATCATAGGTGGGGGGGGACACAGCTGGCTGAAGGGGGGGGGGCTTTACAGAGTTGGCACTAGCCATTTTGGTGCCCTAAGCACAAATGCTTTATGGTGGATTTTTCCCCATGAAGAAAATTTTATTTTGTCTGACTTTTGGTCATGAAATCTCCAAAACAAATACCCCAGTGATTGTGATAAAAAAATGTATTCACTGTTTCATCCTGTTTCATGGATTTGTGTGTATTGATTATGTAATATTCTTAATTTTAACTAAATATTTTTCCTGACAGTGAAAATGTATACTTAAACCTTAAAATTTTTAATTCATTAATTAAATAGATAAATAAAATAATGAATTAGCAGAATATAATTTTGTTTATAAAATATGTTTATTAGATTATGATCCATTTTCATATTCACAAGACAAATATAAAACTGATTTATGGTCACATCAATAGTTTATCTATGTATGTATAAAAAAGTGTGCAGTAAACGTTTTAATTTACTGTCAGTCTCTGAATAAGTAACTGAAAAAATAATAACTAATCAGAAACTGTGAATAATGCCAGGTTCACACTACACAACTTTTTTGAGTTGTCGGTTGTCGGGCCGTTCACACTAAACAACTGGTTGAGCTGTAATCGTGAGTTTTTCATTTTTTTGTGGCTTTCACACTACATGACTGGTTGGTAACACAGGGTCACAAACTACACAATTTTTCATCGCAGACTCCTGGCTGCTCTCCAAAATCATGTTTTGTCACATGAACAGAACAGTACAGCCGGTGCGCTGGCTATGAATGTGCAATACAGCATGGTGGCTATGAGTCAGTGTACATCATGTAGGCTATGAGCCAGCAGTACAATTACAGTTATATTTATTGCTGCTGCCATTTTTAGAACAAAATAGAACCCAGCTAATGTGCATATTAATGGAGGGGAAAAGATACCATTGCTTCTTCAAACCACCTCATTGCTGCCTCTTTTATTTTCATAGTTTTTCACTTGTCAAAATAAGAGACCTACACAAAATTTAACCATAGTGAGAGCATACATTGATACACTGTTAACAATATTACATACATACTTTCACCAGCTTATTTCATCTGTCCATTACACTGATCATAGATATAATCAATCACATTATTTCTGTGTAAAAAATCTAGGAGTCATTTTTGATCCAGCCCTGAAATTTGGGAACCAAATTAACTCTGTCGTTAAAATGAGCTTTTTTCAACTAAGATGCATCGCTAACCGTAAACAGATTTTATCATGTAGGAATTTTGAGATTGTTATTTATGTTTTTATCACATCTCTTCTCAATTACTGTAATTCCCTTTATATGGGGGTTAATCAGTCATCCCAGCACATCTTCAGTTTGTTCAAAATGCAGCGGCTAGACTTCTCACTGGCACTAAGAAACATGACCACATCTCTCCAAACTTGGCTTCATTACACTGGCTTCCCATCAGGTACAGGATTCAGTTTAAAGTTTTACTGCTCATTTTTCAGGCTGTCCATGGTTTGGCTCCACAGTACATTTGTGAAATGATAAACCATTATAATGCGCATAGATCTCTCCAGTCTTCCAATAAATTGCTGTAGAAAACCCCTTACTCTCATTTAAAGCATAAGGGTGACCGTGCATTCTCTGTTGCAACTCCGACCCTGTGGAACTCTCTACCATATGGGATTAGATCCATGTCCTCTTTTGAACAGTTTAAATCTGGTCTAAAGACACATCTGTTCTCGCTGGTCTTTGTAAAACTAGTTTTATGGTTTACAGGGACGTAGCAGCAAATTCGGGGCCCTGTACACTCTCAATGTCAGTGGGCCCCTATAAATGCCAGTAAATGAGGCACATCAGCAAAAAAAGGGGGGTATTTATTTAAATTAAAAAGCATAAATAAGGTTTTAAGCTACAAACAGATCAGATTGTGTTGATGTAGCTATTTACATGTTGATATATGTGGCAGAAATATTGCCGGTGGATCATTTATTAAGTCTCAGCACAGAGTTTCACTTTTAGCTCTGCTGTGTTAGTAGACAATAGGCTTTAGCACACGCACTGAACCAAAAGACTAACTTACTTAAACTAGGCTTGGGCGGTATAAAGGTATTTTGTTATACCGCGGTATTTAAATATGGTGACGGTATCTAAAAATTATGACGGTATTAGTCACGTGAGGTAATGTGGCAAATTTCAAAAAGACGTGTATTAAAACTGGGACTTAAACGTGCTTCACACGTCAGCAAAACACAGCGCCAATTTCACAGAAACACACACACACTTAATACTTTTATTTTAAAACTAAACAAGTAATTGTTTATTTCGTTCTCTGGTAAAGTTATTGTTACGTGCGTCAGGGTAGGGAGGCTGCTTCCCCTTTCCCCACGTGGTTATCTCCCTTCCAGCTGCAGATTGGCTGTTCCCCTCTTTACGTGGCAGCCAATGGCTGTGTGCGCTGTGGACTAATCTGGGATGGGGCGTGGCTTTGGTTTTAAAGCCATGCAGCAGAGAGAGTGAGAGGAGGAGAAGAGCAACACAGTAGAAAGGACAGACACGCACACAGAGCACCAGCTCTTTTAGCTCTCTTTCCTCCAGGCCACTACCAGAGACACCCTTGTTTTGCCACACTACTGAGAAGACTGTTTGAGAGACTACAAAGACTGGTAATGTTCAGAACCGTGTTGCCACACAAAGACTGTGAACCAATCTGCTTGAAAAAGGCTCTTTAGCTTAGCCAGGCTAAGGACTGGGGGCGAAGGGGGCACTCAGCTGCAGCAGCTGCCGCCGATAATACCGCATGCCGCGGTATTTTCTCAAGCTCATACCATGGTATGAAAAACACTAATACCGCCCAACCCTACTTTAAACTTAAGGTAAACATCTCGCATTTAGGCAGCAATTCTACCAGTCAGCAGCTAGCTAGCTCTCTCTCTGTATCTCTGTTCTCTGTATCTCTGTTTCTCGTGAATCAACATACCAACGTAAGGGGGGGTCGGAGGGGGAAGCTCACCCTTGAATACTTAAACAACGATCTAATCTTACCTTGTCTCTGCTCATGTCTAACCTCAGGCTCATCTTCACAAGAGCTGACAGGACTGGCCAGTGCTGCTCCAGCTGCACTAGAGCGACTGTTTGTTTCTGAAACTGGTTTGTTTCTTTATACTTACAGCCGCAAGCAGCCTGGTTGGCAACTAACTAAACTAACGACTTGACGTGAGCCTCCAAAAATCAGCAGCAGCTGTCTGGAGTGGACCATTTTAACTTTAATTGGACTTTGCATAACAAGAAAACTAGGTTCACCTTTGGGAAAGAAAGCCGTCAACAGCTGTCTCCCCTCATTCTGCCTTCTTTGTCTTTCCTCTCTTTCTTTCTTCTTTTGAAATCCTGATTTCTGCTTTTTGGGCAGCATGATGTGTAGCACCCAGGTCAATCTATCTAGGCTCACTGACGTTACACTTGTCGCTAGTCGCTGTTGGGCGGACTAAACCATTTTGGGCCTCCAAGAGGGGGCCCCAGTATGTTTCAAGTTTCAAGTTTCAACTTTATTTGTCATTTGCACTACATGTCAAGACATATGTGCATTGAAATTCTTGTGGTGAGAGACATGGGAATAAAACTCTACAATAAAGTTAAATATACATAAATCTACATAAATCTGCACAAAAATTTACATATAAATAAATATACATGTGAGCATATGTACAATGATAGATGTTCCTGCATAGAACATCAAGTAAAGTGACTTAGTGGGTCCAGATGTACTAGGTGAGATAGTGAAAATTGTATTGATTGAATGTTGCAGTGTGAGTGTTATTGTCAATATCCACCCATCTTGTTCAGGAGCCGGATAGCCTGTGGGTAGAAACTGTTCATTAGCCGGGTCGTTCTTGCCTGGATACTTCGGTACCTCCTGCCTGATGGCAGTAAGGTGAGCAACCCGTGTGCTGGATGACTGCTGTCCTGTTGGATTTTTTTTATCTTCCTTAAGCAGCGAGACTGATAGATGTCCTCTGGTGCAGGAAGTTTGTTGCCTATTATGGACTCTGCTGTCCTCACCACCCTGTTCAGAGCCTTGCGGTCACAGGTGGAGCAGCTGCTGTACCAGACAGTGATGCAGCTTGTGAGGATGCTCTCTATCGTGCATCTGTAGAAGTTGGTGAGGATGTGAGGAGGCAGACCAAACTTCCTGAGTCTCCGCAGGAAGAAGAGGCGCTGACGTGCAGATTTCACTTGCGTGTTGATGTGAAGGGACCAGGTGAGGTCTTCAGTGAGGTGGACACCGAGAAACTTCACACTGCTGACTCTCTCCACTATGTCTCCGTTGATGTGAAGAGGAGAGTGTACCCCCCTCTGCAGCTTCCTGTAGTCAACTATCATCTCCTTAGTTTTGCTGACATTAATACAGAGGTGGTTTTCCGAGCTCCACTGTGACAGAGCACTGATTTCATCTCTGTAGGCTGTCTCATCTCCATCTGTGATGAGGCCTAGGATTGTTGTATCGTCAGCAAACTTAAAGAAGATGTTAGAAGAGTGTTTGGCAACACAGTCGTGTGTGTACAGTGAGTACAGGAGGGGGCTGAGTACACACCCCTGGGGAGCTCCAGTGCTCAGAGTCAGTGTGGATGAGAATCGATTACCAACTCTCACCACCTGTGGTCTGCACGTCAAAACGTCCAGTATCCAGTTACACAGATGAGTGTTGATACCCAGGTCTGTGAGTTTGGGGATGAGTTTAGCAGGAATGATGGTGTTGAATGCTGAGCTGTAATCAATGAAAAGCATTCTGACATAAGTGTTCTTTTTGTCCAGGTGTGTGAGGGCAGTGTGAGGGCAGTGTGAATGGTAGCTGTGTGAATGTCCAATATGTTGAGAGGACTGCGACTAAAGTTAATTCCCTCAGTTGATATTATCAATATATTTGAAATATGAATTAATCAATAATTAATTTGAGGGCCCAATTCATTCTAAATAAAAACATCCAAAAAATAAAAATAAATTCAGGATTTTTAAGGGCCCCTCTCCTTACTCGGGCCCTGGGTAGTCAGGTCCACTTTCCGCCCCACTACCATGCCCATGATGCTTTATACATTTCTTTACTATTTTTATCAACTATTTTAATATCTTAAGGTCTTACTGTTATCTTTTGATTTTGATTGTTATTACTATTTAATTTTTTACTACTATTATTTTATTATTTTCATTTATTTTCATTTCTACTCTGTTGTACAGCACTTTTGGTCAGCTTTGGCTATTTTACGTGTGCTTATAAATAAACGGAATTGAATTGTTTCTGCAGTGCAGTCACTACAACAATAACAGAGTGATTGCCTCAACGGACACGTGGTTGTCTCTCTACGTGATTTAATGGTTGTTGGTAGTTACTGCTGTTGACAGATTGGCGACAGCTCGACGAGTGTCTTTCAGGAGTTCATACTACATGACTGAGTGAGCCCCAAGTCTTCCCTGACTCGCCTTTGAGCAGAGCAATCTACAAAAAACTGCACCGGGTGCCGGAGGGGTGCAAAACGGGCTAGGCCACCACTACATGTCCAAACACAGGTGTCTGCCAAAAAGGGGCATCTCTACATTAGGGGCAGGTGGGGTCCGGCTCCATCAGATGTTGCTGTGGAGCAGTGTGTGACATAGCTTATGTGAATTTTGTTTATGGTATCAGCATTACTATGCAGCTTACCACTGAAAAACATCACAGTAATTGATAGCTGCTGCTAACAAGACAATATACCATGGGCAACCATGCTCTAAAATGTGGAAACACTAGAAGAAGACGCAAAGCAAAGATTCAGCAAGGTGTGGACCAACTCCATATAATAATACCATTAGTTTTGGAATAAGATGATCACCAAACATATGAAGGTGATGATTTGGTGTCCATGTATTTCTGGTCATGTCTAAGTCATGTACTACTTATTCACAGGATGAAGTGTTGCGCAAACCCTATTCAGACTGGGTCTTACGGTTATTTTTTCTTTTATATGAGCTCCTCTGTGATTTTATTTACACCCAGATTCACCATTTCTGTTTTCCCATTTGTTTTCTGAAACACATACAGGCTGAATTATCTACTGTTTTAGCTAACTCAAAGCTAGTCTTTTTAGCCATAGATGCAAATCTCCATGATTTTCCATTCCGATGTCATCTCACAATTTGAGATAAAGATTTTTGGCTGCTGCTACTCACCATTTTCTAACCATCTTTTAAAGTGCAGAAACACCACTCAGTTATTGACTTGGTCTTATTATAAGATGGAAGATTTCAATTTGATGGAAGATTTTCCGCTCCATAAACTGAAAAAGCAGGCATATTGTAATACAGGCTAAAAAAGAGTTATACAGGCTTATTATAGGAGCAATTAAAATCACAGCTGCAGGTTCCAATGAACTGTTATCATATCATGTGAACCAGACATCTGTAGTTATTTACTGCTGTCCAGATTCAGGAGTTTTAACCCTGAGGAGGTGAGTAAAATATTAAAAACAGAATATCCCCTTATAAACTAATCTAACTGACACTGACATAGGAAAACATCTTCCTTTTTAAGAAGGGAATTTGGAGGGAAATAGAGTTAAACTGCACAACAGAACTGAGAACATTTATTTCAGAATACTAAGCAATAAATCTGCTCAAGCCTTTGAAGACTGAGGTTATTGGTTTATAACACCTGTATTAAATCACGACATGCTGCACAAAACACAAATAAATAATGTTTATCTCCAAATAAGTCTAGTAAAAAGCACTAGGCATCCTTAACGAACTGGCTTGCCACCAAAACTGGCATAGTCTGACTATTTGGTTGCTCATATATTAAGAAACATGTTGACTACAAGGAAAGCAGTAAACAGTAGAACAGGCGAATACAATTAATGTCAGTCAAATGTAATGTAGTATTTGTAATGTGGTAGAACAAATCAAAACCAAAATATTTACTCCAGAAGCGAAATGAAAAACATAACTTCCACTCTAAGTCCATATAGATGAAAAGAGTAGAGCTTTCCTTATTGTATTAAAAAAAACGATTCAGCCCAAAGTCATGTTAAAATAACTTACCACTTACCTTAGACATCAATCATCCAAGAATAGTTTGTGTGAAAAATCTACATCTTTAATTTAGAACAGGAGCGACAAGGCTAGCATTGCTAACAAACACTAAAATCAATAGACACCTAAATAACCAATTTTCATTGGAATACATCACCAAAACATTTCCAACATGCAGTATCAGTACTAGAATCAGTTTGACATTGGTCGTCATCAGTGGTGACTGGTGAAAAATATTGTAGGTGGATCTGTTTGAGCCATATGCAGTCAGTTTCCTCAATCATCCCAATATTATTTAACATAAACTGCAGGATAGAAGCGCTCTGTGAAAAAGTCACTAACTATGCAATTGGCATAAAAAAATATTTATTATATATAATTAATTATATATATTAATATAAAACTAATATTTTATGAAAATGGTCATTAGTTGCATGTAAATGTGCAAACATATAAAGTACAGTATGTATCATTAAAGTATCATCAGAAACATACAGTAAAATGAGTAAAAACACTATTAAGACTAAATATGAGACATTTCTAGAGTGTGTATTACATGTTAATAATGTCAGATGTTTAAACCACTGACTGACTCTGCTGTAGTGATAAACGAAGCTCCTTTAGACAACAGATTCGAGGACACTGATTGGTGTA
>BRDA01041031.1:7283-21017 GCA_036984385.1 Crenuchus spilurus
GAGGATCTCAGACCTCCTTCTCACCTCTCTGTGTGTTAGGTTCGACAGACTTCAGGTCACACGTCAAAGACCTCAGAAGTGCTCTAAAATCTCCTGGTAGATGTTGACTTTGGACTAAACACAGTGGAGCAACAGCAGCAGATGACATGACACCTCAAACCATCACAGACTCCAGAAACTGCACACTGGACTTCAGACAGCTTGGATTGTGTGTCTCTCCACTCTTCCTCCAGACTCTAGGAGCTTGATTTACAAATGAAATCTGAACAGAGGACTTTGGAGCACTGAGTAACAATCCAGTTCTGGTTCTGCTTAGTTCAGGTGAGACACTTCTGATGTTGTCTCTGGTTCAGGAGTGTTGATATTAGGAATGTGACAGTTGTTGCTCTGAGAGATACACAGTGTTTATACTGTTTATAGTCATTTACTCAAACTCACAGTCACATATTCATAAGTCATAATTATTTATACTCACAATTAATATAGATCATTTGAGACTGAATTTTCATGAGCTATAAGACATACTGATCAACATTAAAACAAAAAAGGCTTAAAATGTGTCACTTTATGTGTAATGAATATAAAATGAGTTTACCTTTTTAAATGAATTTTAATTATATCTGTATTAATCAAAAATCAGCAGTGTATGATTAATTATTGTGAAATTTGGTCTCAAACTAGAGCTCCAATTCAGCCACAAGGTGGAGACATTACACTGTCTAGACAACAAATAAAGGCAGGTTTGAACTACAAAGTTCTATTTTTATTCAAGTGTTGTGTTGATTTTATTTATTTTAATTTAATATCTATTGTGAATTTGAAATTAATAGATCCATAAGAGATATCTGACCACGCGTTGTTTAAAAGAACGTGGACACAGTTGAGTTATGAACTCCATGCAACCCCAGAAAGCATGCTGCCATATCTGGCACCAAGACATTAGCAGCAGATCGTTTAAGTGCTGTAAGTTATGAGGTGGAGCCATCATAGATTGCACTTGTTTGATGAGCACATGATCTCACAGATTATTATATGGAGCTGGAGAATCTGGAGGACAAGTCAACGCCCTGAAATACTGGCCTTGTTCCTCAAACCTTTCCTCTTACTACAGTGTGACATAAATGTAGCCAGCACCAGTATCTGAATTATCTACTGTTTCTAGCAAACTCAGAACTCTGCAGTGTCTGATCCACTCTAACACACCACAACAGTGTCACTACTGAGAATAAGAATGCCCCCAAGACCCTACCAGAGGTTTTGAATAGCTGAAAAGAGTCAAAC
Source organism: Crenuchus spilurus (assembly GCA_036984385.1). Lineage (NCBI taxonomy): Eukaryota > Metazoa > Chordata > Actinopteri > Characiformes > Crenuchidae > Crenuchus > Crenuchus spilurus. The sequence goes on from BRDA01041031.1 coordinate 8,565, forward strand.
TTGTATTTAATCAAAGAGATTCAGCATCAGCAGTTCATTTCCAGACTGATCTCTGAAATGACTCTGAGAGTAACTCCAAACACACCTGATGATGGTTCATCTTCATTACTGATCTGTGTCTCCCTCTGGTGGCCAATATCAGTCTAGCAGACATGCCCATAAATTGGACACTGACTGCACTCACTGTGGTAAACTCATACAGAAGGTCAAAAACGACAAAAGACAAATCCAAAGAACCAAAACAGAACAGAACCATAAAAAAAAAACATTACATACAGAATAAAGCCAATGAACAGGCAGGTCTGTTGCTACAGGACCTGGTCTTGATTAGATCACTGTAATGTTCAGAAGTGGTGGAGAAAGCTGTAATTTTACTTAAATAACTTTATGCCACCGTTAAAACAAGAGTAATTGAAAATTTATTAATCAGAAATTCTCCAAAATGAGAAGTTTACAGGAGAAGGAAAAACCTACTTTGCTATTAATGGAAGTCAGTGGAACCAGACGTCTCTATAAGCCATTTTGGGCCATTTCTGTTGGTCCAAACATCATAAAATTTACAGACAATCTGAAGAGTAAAATATATTTTTAAATGATACCAGAAACTGGAAAAAAAAGATTAGGTTATATAAAATTAGATTAAAATTGATTCAACTTTACTGTCATTACATATGTACAAGTACAACAAAATGTAGTTTAGCATCTAACCAGAAGTAGAATAAGCAGTCAGTGCAGGATGTACATAGATACAGTATATACAAAATTATACAAAATATAGTCAGTATGGACAAATACACATGGGAATATATTTTAGAGGTGTTGTAGACATAATATACATGTTGAATAGAAACTATAAACATGCTATACAGAATAGAAAATACTATAAACAAAATTGGAGCTAATGGTTGCAAATTAATTTATCCCATTGTGATGATATAGCAGAAGCAGGTAGAAGGAAGCAGTATGTGGGTGTCCAAATGAGGGTTTATATACAAACTAAATTGTAATAAATGTACACTTCAATACATACTACATTTCAGTGCATTCAATGACCAACAAGACAAAATGGGACCAGAGGGGTATATAAAACACATGGAATGGGCAATGGCTGTGAACTAGAATGAGACACAGGTGGGAGCATTGATAAAGGACATGACGAGACAAATGGTAGACACGTAACAAAATAGAGAAAGCAAGGGGGTGTGAGTGAGGTGAGAGCATGACAAAATCCCCTCTCCAAAAAAAAGAAAACATCTATTAAACAAGAAGACCACAAATAGCAAACACCCAAAACATGAAAACATGAAAGATGACCAGAAACTCAAAAACATGACCACAGCAAAGAGACACAAAACACTAACAGGAACAAACCCAAAAGCTAAACCAAAAAGGTCACCACCCACCCCAAATGTCTATGTAAGAATAATTTAAGTGCCTGCACGGCAACAAGTACCAATAACCCTGGGTCCATAAGGGACCTGTAACCATGTTCTGGTTTATATGGGCTGTAGAGGGCTGACTGGAGGTGCTGCCCATGCGGCTTTAGTGACAAGAGGAGTGGCCAAAGGGGCCTGAGTAATGTTGGGAGTGGGCCAAGGGCCCATGAGTGAAATGGGGAGCAGCCCATAAGGGGGGGCTCTTCTAGTTGCCGTGATGAATGGCAGAGCAGATGTGATTACCCGAAATGGGGGAGCAACTCTCCAGCCTGCTGTGACAATAGGTGGAGCAGCTGTGACCTGGCTGAGCAGAGAACGTGCCCTCCAGGACTGGCTGAGGCATGGGCATGACCACTGTGCCTGGCTGACAGGGGGCATGACTACCATGGCATGCTGGAGAGAGACTGAGGCCTCTGATGCAGGCTGAAGTGTGAGTGAAGCCATTGTGACAGAGGCAATCCCAGTCTGCTCCATATCCCAGCTCTTCAGCACTGCCTCCACCTCCTGCTTGGCAGTCCAAGTTCTGCGTCGGTGCCACTTCCAGGTGTAACCACATTCAGTACAATGAGTTTGACTGAGAGCACAATGTCAATGACTGACAAGACACTAATAATTAATTATGTATTTTTTTTCTTTGTCCTTGTCTTACATGATATTTAATAATAATAATAATAATAATAATAATAATAATAATAATAATAATAATAAGATTCAAGAGAGTTTATTGTCATTGTCAAAGAAGGCAACAAAATTGTGTTTGGAGTACAACACTCAGTGGTAGTAGCTGATTTTCAAGTAAAGTGCATAGAGGTAAAAGTGGTCAAGGGACAGTACTTGATCCCCCCCCCTCCCACTTAAAGTGCAACAAAGGTTATTTAGTGCAAAAATGCTTCCTAGCCCCACACATACATCTTACAAAAAGCTTCCCCCCACACATACATCTTACAAAATATAAATAGGTGAACAGCTCCCCACCCGACTATAATAAGTAGCCCCAGTAATTAAATAACCCAGTGTAAGCGTTTGGCAGAGGTATTTCTTAACAGTCTTGTAAATTCAAAAGTCTTATAGCCTGGGGGTATAGGCTGTTGGCCAGTCTTTTAGTCCGGCTCTGTAGCCGTTGAAACAAGTGATAGGCAGGGTGGTGGCAGTCGCGCAGGATGTTCTGCACTCTCTGTAGACAGCATGTGGTGTAGATGGTACTTATCTCTGTGAGTGCCCCAGGACAGGTCCTCTGCCATGGTCAGCCCTAGAAATGTAAAAGTGCTGACCCTGGGTCTGTGATGTTTGGGTTGTTTCCTCCTAAAGTCCACAATCATTTCCTTGGTCTTTTTGGTGTTGAGAGCCAGGTTGTTGCTTTCACACCATGAGGCCAGATGTTGCACCTCTGTCCTGTAGTCCCTCTCATCGCCATTGGTGATGAGGCCGAGGATGGTGGTGTCATCTGCAAACTTGACGATCAGGTTGGAGGGAGAAGAGGCAGAGCAGTCATGGGTGAACAGGTTGTAGAGCAGAGGGCTTAACACACACCCCTGGGGCACGCCGGTGTTAATGGAAACAGTGGAGGAGATGTTGTTGCCCACTCTGACCCTCTGTGTACGTTTAGTGAGGAAATCTACAGTCCAGTTGCACAGGGTGGTGTTAAGTCTCAGTTGGTGGAGTTTGTGGCGGAGTCTGTAGGGCCAAATGGTGTTGAATGCCGAACTGTAGTCCACAAAGAGGAGACGAGCGTAGGTGTTTTTGTGCTCCAGTTGTTACAGCAGTGTGTGGAGCACCATGGCGATGGCGTCCTCTGTGGAGCGGTTTTCCCTGTAGGCAAACTGATGTGGGTTATGTGATGGTGTAGTTGCAGCTTTGATGTGTTTTTTGACCAGCCTCTCCATGCACTTGGTGGGAATGGGAGTGAGTGGCACAGGTCTGTAGTCGTTAAGACCTGTGACATGGGACTGTTTGGGAAGGGGGACTATTGTGGCGGCTTTGAAGCAGGCTGGGACCCATGAGGTGGACAACGAGATGTTATTCATGAAGGTGAGGACGTCTGTGAGCTCCGCAGCACAGTCCTTGAGCACTCTGCCTGGCACTCTGTCTGGCCCGGGTGCTTTCCTATAATAATAATATAGTTATTATATAATAATAATGCACATATGTACAAAATGCTTCACAAGTAAAACATAAAATTAATTAAATGAATGACAAAAAGTAAAATTAAAATAAGGTTTAAGAGTAGTCAAAAAGCAATTACAGCTACTGCAAATGTCTATGATTGGACTACGGTGAATAAAGCTCATTTCAGCCACTTGGCTATTCTGAGAAATTCTAACAATTAAAAGCCCAAGGGTGAGCAGTGGAAGAACCTGTGGCAGATGTCTGTGCAGTAAAAGCAAGGAGAAAGAGAGTGAAAGAAGTGTTGATCAGTGATATCAAGAGGATCCAATGCTGGGACAGATTTGTTGAAGATCAAGTCCAATGTGTTTCCTGCTCTGTGTGTTGGAGTAGAGTGGTTGAAGGTGAGACCAAAAGATGACAACAATGAAAGAAGACAGGATGACTAGTTTCTCTGATGGAAGGTTGAAGTCACCAAGCAGAATGAGTGTGACCTCAATAGGGAAACCACTTGAGCATCTAGTTCCTCAATGAAACTGTCCAAATGGACCAGGAGGGTGATAGAGAAGGATGATGTGGAGATTCATATGAAACACTGACAGCATGGTATTCAAATGAAGAAACAACAAGATGTGAGTAAATTGAAGCACCATGCATGAGAGAAAAGCAATATTGTGCCTCCATCCCAGCCAGTTCATTGCAGAGAATGGGAGAATGCAAAGGTGATAGACAAGGCAGCAGTACTTGCAGAGTTCTCTGGACTGATCCCTGTCTCTGTTAGAGGCAGGAAGATGAGAGACTGGGCAGATGCAAGAGCAGAGATTAAATTTGCCTTGACAATTCCAGAATTCCCCAGCCACAATGGTCTGTGATTCTGATGAGGCACGTATATGAGGTTGTTGGTGTTGCAGTTTCTGTCTGAGTGTTGCCAGGTGTGAATAGGAATTGATTAGTATGTTTTGAAGTCTATTTTATGTCTTGAAGATTCACAAGTCCTTGAACACCAGTCATATAGAATTGCTGGCTGTTAGCTGCACTCATAGTTACACATGAAAAGTGGCCAAGTGGCCAAAGTTACACATTAAAAGTGCAATTAAATTATTCTTGCAATAGCATTGTGTGATTGAAGAGCACATGGGTCACATTAAAATAATTTAGACAAATTTCTAATGTGTTCAGTTCAGAAAAGACAAATAAACATTATTTATGTCAACAGTGTGAAAATAACATGACCTGTGTACCTGGCATATATTAACTATGCATAATTAATACAAAATTCACACAATACTGAGAAAAAAAAGCAGATGTGAGAAGTGATGAAAAGCAGAAGGAATTATGGAGACTGAAGATGATACTTAGAAAAACACTTCCTGCAGATGTTTTAAACTCCAGTCTGATTGAGCATTACAGCCTGTAGTGAGAAGTAGAAGAACATGGTATGATATTTCATAAAAAAAAAAAAGTGGAAAAAGTAAATTTATGAATTTTAGTTTTAATGTTGATTAATGTTTAAAAGTAATTTACTCCAAATGAGAAATTCTAATAAATTGATATTACAATTTGCAGGAAAGGAAATTCAAGACCTTTTTTGTACCATCCTCAGGAATGGTCAACCAACAAAGATCACTCCAAGAGCAAGGCATATAATAGTCTGCTAGGTCACAGAGGAACTCAAAATAACTTTATGAGTCCATCAGGAGAACATTGAACAATACTGATGTTGCTACTGTTAAAAAAGCTACTGTTCTAGAGAACATTTCTGTCTGTCTGTGGTTTGCTAAATATCACATTGACAAGTCAGAATGCTAATGGTACAATGTTGTGTGGATGGATGAGGGAAAAATATATCTTTTGTGTTTCAAATGAGAAGTTTTATATTTGGGGGGGAAAACACTTCATTAAAACATTATTCAATCTGGAAATTCCACATGAAATCATTGGACAAAAGATTAGTGCATTACTTTAAATTACATTTTCAATAATTTCTTAACTAATTCTCTTTCACTGTGATTGTTGTTATTGTGATTAATTTCTTGTATTTTTCTAGAGGAAGATCAGTGTTTGGAATGAAAATACAAAAATGCTTTAGCAATCAGTTACAGGTGAGACTGAGGTAAAGTTGATATTGGAAACAGATCAGGGATGCTTTAGACATAGTGAGATAAGATCAAAACAATGGATTCAGTATGGATGACCCATACTGAGGATGGGAAGTGAGTCCAAATGGAGTCACTGTGTATTCATAGTGACCATAAATGGTGGCGAAAACTGTTCGTCATACCTTCTTTCACTTTCTCATTCAGATGGCATTCATCCACCTCAGTTACATGTACCAGGTTGCAGCTACTCAGTGAATCTATTTACTGAACATTTACTGAAATTATAATCTATTATTGATTTCCATGTTCTACTAGAAATAACTATCCTACAGTAGAAATTTTCAGACCATGAAGTTCAATCCAAACAATCATCAAAATGAAAATATGATCACACATCTATAACACACAAAAAATATATTCATTCTTTCAGTGAATTCAGTCACATCTCCTTGTCATTTTGCACATAATAATCACATTTCTCATTGTGTTCCACATTTTGCAAATATTTTTGTACATTCATGCAAATGGTCATGCACAATTCTCTCTCTCTCTCTCTCTCTCTCTCTCTCTCTCTCTCTCTCTCTCTCTCTCTCTCTCTCTCTCTCTAAAAAAATATCACACATTAAGAAATACATGTTTTGAAAGAAATCATGTGTGCCACAATTATTGGCACCCCTATTGTTAGTACTTTGTGCAACCTCCTTTTTCCAACAAGACAGCACTTAATTTCTCCTATACATCTTCACAAAATGGGAGACTACAGAAAGAGGGATGTTTGACCATTCCTCTTTGCACAACCTCTCTAAATTGTCCAGAGTCCTGGGTTTTCTCCTATGCACTCTCCACTTCAGCTCACCCCACAGGTTTTCTATTGGGTTGAGGTATGGGGACTGCGATGGCCATGAGAGGAGCTTGATTTTGTGCCTTGTGGACCATTTTTGAGTATATTTGGCCACAGGTTTAAGGTCACTATCTTGCTGAAAGACCCAGTGATGACCCATTTTCAGCTTTCGCGCAGAGGCCATCAGATTCTGATATTTTATGATTCCATGTATCCTTACCAGGTTTCCAGGTCCTTTGGAGTAGAAACAGGATCACAGCATCACCGATCCTCCCCCATACTTTACAGTGTGCATGTGTTGTTTTTCTGCGCACTCATCCTTGGTGTTACGCCAGACCCACTTAGATTGTTTGTTGCCAAAAAGCTCTATCTTGGTCTCATCTGACTAAAGCACACAGTCCCAGTTAAAGTCCCAGTACCGCTTGGCAAATTCTAGCTATTTACGCTTATGAGTATAACTCAGAAAAGGCTTTCTCTGTGCATGCCTCCCAAATAGTTTGTTGGCATGTAGATAGTGCCTGATGGTTGTTTGGGAGACCTTGTAGCCCCAAGATGCTACCATTTGATTCAATTATCTTACAGTGAGCTTTGGAGAACTTTTTACTCCTCTTACCATCCTTCTCACTGTGTGTGGTGGCAAGATACACTTGCATCCTCTTCCAGGCTTGTTTGTCACAGTTCCAGATGTTTTTAAAAGTTTTGATGATTGCTCTGACCGTAGATAAGGATATCTGCAGGTGAGTGGCTTGATTGCCTGATTTATGAAGGTTGACACACATCTGCCTTACTTGAATAGTGTGTTCTCTTGTCTTTCCCATGTTTAAGAGTGTGTAAGAGAAATGGGCATCTGTGTAATGCCATATTTATACATCAGGGAAACAGAACATGATGAAATACTAATTAAAGGTTCCTAGATACTTTGATCCACTTTATAAACTACAGTAGAAATTACATAAATTGTTTAAATACATTTATTTCCAAGAAACTGTTAAGGGTGCCAATAATTGTGGAACAGGTCATTTTATTGGAAATAATTATTTCTTAGTCAGGATTTTTTCTTTATTTTTATTTTTCACTTGAGTTGAAGGTTGTTTATTTCTAAATGTTTTCAAAGTGAGATTATGCTTCTGCGATAAAAAAATTTTTTGTTTGAATGCTTTTAACACATAAGCAAAGTATGTTTTTAGATTCTTTTAAGAAAAGCATAACTAAGGAGAGACACATTGTTCAGTTTGAGTCAGAGCATGGCAATCTGTCATTGATATGATAATAATATGGACATTCCAGACATGAAAACCACTCAGACTCCAGAGGAAAGAAGAAAGAAATGAGAGAAGTTGTTGTAGGTCATCAGAAGTCCTTACATATTGACAGATGATCAGGATGATTTTTTTAAAAATACATAAACAGTAAAAAAGGTTCATGTAGATTTCAGGTTGACTTGAAATGCCAGTCTGTAGTGTGAAAACTACAATCAGTAACATTGTGGCAGAACCATAACTGCAGTAAACAATACATGACTGCACTGAACAATTATACAATACATAACTGTTTTAAAGTGTTCTCAATGTTGGTAGTGTTTAATGTTTGTAATGCACCTTAAGATTCTTTGCACTTTCAATTTAATTGTACTGGTACAATGACAATGACAATTCTATTCAATTAAAATACTAAAAGATACACTCACTGGCCACTTTATTAGGCCCCTTCACACAGCTTGTATCTCCACTCATTGTCCATTTTAGCTTCACTGAAAATACAGGTGCACTTTGTAGTTCTACAATTACAGACTGTAGTCCATCTGTTTCTCTGTATACTGTGTTCATCCTGTTCTTCAATGATCAGCAGAGCTGTGACTATTTCAGGAGTGTTGATATTAGGATTGTGACAGTTGTAGCTCTGAGAGATACACAGTATTTATACTCTCTGAATAACTTACTCAAACCCACAATCACATATTCTCATCATTTGAGTTATTTCATGAGCTATAAGCCAACTTAATATCATAATAAAAAAGAAAAATGCATTAAATGTAAATCATGACTAACATGACTTAATTTTAGTAATTTTGAACAATTATTAACAAATTTTAACTTTTGAACCCTATTCCAATTTTGTGCATAACTATTTACAATGGTCTAATTATTTTGGTCATTATTCAAATCTCATGATCAGCTGAGGGTTAGAGAGTAGACTGACTGGTCAAAAAACAAACTAAAAGCTTTATCTTCTGGTTCAGCTCTTTTCACCAAAACATATAGAGTCCACATCACTGAGGATGTCGCAACTATCAGCCTTTCAATCTCCAGCTCCTTCTTACCCTCAGTCATAAACAAACCCTAATATAACGAAACTCTTCCATTTGAGGCAGGACCACTTTCTCAACCTGGAGTGAGCACTCCACCTTTTTTTTTGACTTGAGCTTTGGGTAGTGACAGAAACAATGAGATTGTAGATACAAGCCACTGAAATGAACTTCCTCTGTAGAGTGTCCAGGTTTTCCTTTAATAATAATAATAATAATAATAATAATAATAATAATAATAATAATAATAATACATTACACTTATATAGCACCTTTCACAGACCCAAGGACACTTTACAATCAGTGGAAAAAAACAGCAAAACAATGGGAAGGGGGAGGGGGGAATTAAAGATAATGAAAAGTGGTAGAGAAAATGTAGGTTTTTAGGTTAGTTTTAAACAAAGGAAGAGAGGGAGATAGTCTAAGAGAGAGGTAAGGCATTCCAAAGAGTAGGGGCAGAAACACTGAAGGACCTGCCACCCATAGTGGACAGCCTAATCCTTGGAGCAGAATCAGAGGACCTAAGTCAGCGTGGAGGAACATAAGGCTCCAAGAGAGCAGAAAGGTAGTATGGAGCTAAACCATGCAATGCCTTATAGGTGAGTATAAGGATTTTGTACTGGATGTGTTCAGAGACAGGTAGCCAGTGAAGCTGATGGAGAGCAGGGGTGATGTGAGCAGATTTTTAGACTGGACTAAGAGTTCTGGATATATTGAAGAAGACAAAGAGTTTTGGCAGGTAAACCACAGAAAAGAGAATTACAGTAATCAAGTTGTGAGGTAACAAAAGCATGAACCAGAAACTCCGAGTCTTTAAGAAAGAGTAGGGGGCAGAGTCTACTGATATTCCGGAGATGAAAAAAATGTGGACTTGGTCAGAGATTTGATGTGTGACATAAAGCTGAGTGTAGGGTCAGATATAACTTCCTGATTTGAAACAGTGGCCAAAGAAGGGACAGTTGTGTTATCTATGCCAAGGGTACGATTTGTGTAGGGAGAGATGGCAGTCTTAGAGTCAACAATCAGGAATTCAGTTTTTTTGGCATTGAGTTAAAAGTTTGAGGTTAAAGTAGATCTGAATGTCATCAGTGTAGCCATGAAAAGAGTCTAAAAGAATTAATAATGCTACCAATGGGCAATATGTAAATAATAAATAACAGGGGACCAAGGACAGAACCTTGGGAAACACCCTGAGTGACTGAGATGGTATGAGATTTATGTTTACCAATGGACACAAACTGAGTTCTGTCTGCCAAGTAAGAAGTAAACCAGGAAAGAACAACCCCAGAAAGGCCAAGAGAGGAAAGACGGGAAATGAGTACAGCAGTTAGATCCAATAACAGGAGAATAGAAGGACAGCCAGAGTCAGAAGAAAGAAGCAGATCATTAAGGACACGTAAGAGTGCAGTCTCAGTGCTATGATGGCAGCTAAAACCAGACTGAAACACTTCTAAGAGGTTGTTTGTGTCCAGATGTTTTAACAGTTGTGAAGCAACAAGCTTTTCCAGAACCTTAGAAATGAATGGCAAATTGGAGATAGGTCTAAAATTTCCTAAAACAGTGCAATCAAGGCCTGGTTTCTTGAGCACAGGAGAAACTGAGGCCATTTTCAAAGCACTAGGAACATGCCCACAAGCAAGAAATAGATTTACAAGATGGGAGACAGCAGGTGCAATAACAGAAAGACACTGCTTCAGTAAAGTAGTGGGTGCAGGGTCAAGCAGACAAGATGAAGAATTAGACTTGGAAATAAACTGTGATTTGAACAGAGTCAGTAGATGAGAAATTGGAAAAAATATTACAACAGGGGTTTAATGTTGAGGATGAACATTCAGTAGGAATAACATTAGGAAAGTCCTGATAGAGAGAGTCAATTTTGTCCTGAAAGAAATTGAGAAACACAGTACATTTTTCAGGAGAAGAAGAGACTGATAGAGCAGGAGGTTGAAGTAGTTTAGTCACCATGGAAAAAAGACGCTTAGGATCATGGCTAGATGCATTGATTAACTGAGAAAAGTAGCCAGAGCGAGCTGAATTTAAAGCATCTTTATACTTGATCTTATGATCCGCGTAGGCAAAAGAGTGCACAGTTTTTTTTCAGGAGATGCTCAAGACATCTGCCAGCAGTTTTCAGTGCATGAAGTTCAGATGTAAACCAAGGAGAGGAGTGAGTAGCGGGCACAGTTCTGGTCTTAAGAGGAGCTAATTGATCAAAGATAGAAGAGACAGACTCATCATAAAGAGATAGGTGGGCTTTAGAGACAGGGTGAAGAGTTCAGACATCCAGGACAGACTCAGAGTAGAGCCGCTGCTCCTCCATTTTGAGAGGAGCCAGTTTAGGTGGTTCAGGCACCTGGTAAGGAGGCCTCCTGGAAGCCTCCCTAGTGAGGTGTTCCGGGCATGTTCAGCTGGGAGGAGACCCCACAGAAGACCCAGGACATGCTGGAGAGATTATATCTCTCAGCTGGACTGAGACTCCTCCCATATGAATGAATGAATGAATGAATGAATGATTGTTACACTTATATAGCGCCTTTCTCAAACCCAAGGACGCTTTACAATCAACACACTTCATATACACACACTCAATCACACACACCCGCGAGAAGCGGCAGCCAATTGCGCACAGCATACTCTCAACCAGAAGCGACCATCCACCTGGAGGACTGCATCGAGCACTAGGGGGAATCACCCAGGACAGAGTGCCGACCATATCTGGGCAAACATACATACATACATTCATACACAGACATACACATACATACACATTCATACACACCAGGGTAATTTTTAGAGTATCCAATTCACCTGATCTCCATGTTTTTGGACTGTGGGAGGAAACCGGAGACCCCGGAGGAAACCCACGCAGACACGGGGAGAACATGGAAACTCCGCTCAGATGCGGACTCGACCCAAGACCTCAGCGCTGAGAGGCGAACGTGCTAACCACTAAGCCACCGTGCCGCCCAAAGTGAGCTAGAAGAGGTGGTTGGGGAGAGGGACATCTGGTCTACTTTACTGGGGTTGCTGCCCTTGTGACCCAGACTTGAACAAGTGGAAGAATATGTGACCCTGCCAGGGAAAACCAGGCCAAAGTTACTTGGCAATTTACTGAGATATCGTGTCAATATCATGTCACTCACATTAGCGACAAAACTTAGCCACTCTGTATTATTGCTGTAAATGAAAGATAATAGTCTCAGATATCTATTGTAGTACATATTTTGATCAAAAACAAAACTTAAATTCACAAAAAGAGTTGTTTTGAAAAAAACTAATTTTGATAAAAAAAAAAACAGACTTTGGCCTGGTTTTCCCTGGCAGGGTCACATATGATGAATGGATATTCACAGTGTTGCTTAAAAGTTTATGAATGTTCTAACATTTCTATAAAAATGATCAGACATCAAAAACATCAAAGAAGTCATGTATGTTAAGCAAATTAAGCAAATGAACCACAATGTTATACTTTGTCAATTTATTAATTGAGTGAACTGTTCCAATATGATGTATCAGTGAGTGACAAAATGTTCAAAAGCAGCATTTTTGCTTGTTTAAATGTCCTGTATTTTAATGTAGCTTCTTCATAGGGGATTTTGTGGGGGGAGTATGATTTTGGCAATGCTATTATTACACTTGCCGAAATTACACTCCCCTCTTATCTTGCTC
>BRDA01041035.1:4394-46312 GCA_036984385.1 Crenuchus spilurus
AGTGTTGAAGATAATTGATTTCCAATAGTTCATCAAACAATTTCTTCACTTTCTGGATGAATTCAAATAATTTTTCTCCTGATGACACTACAATACCATACAAACATACCACATACAATTTCTAAAAACTGTAATGACTAATGTATAGCCAACACCTCTGTTTATTCAGTTCTGAGCTCAAAGTGTGTTTTTTTCACAATATATCAGCACATCTGAAAATAGGTAGATATACATCTGAAAATAGGTTTTTGGAAAGTCTAAGTTTAGGTCAGATTTAATCAAAATATAGATTTATGACACTCTTATTGTTTTGACACTGTTGTTGCTGAGTTTGTCTGTGTAACACTTTGGAAAAAATAATTTTAGATGGGTGTAATTTGTAAAAAAGTCAAGCCATTTTAGACTACATCAGAGTGTCTGAAATACCCTCAGACTCCAGGGGGAACTGACAAACATTTTAACAGAGTAGAATTTTTTGAAACTATTATTCTGTTCCCCTTTTACCATAAAGATGTTAAAATTGCCCAGAAAATTCCTTTTAAAAATGATAATTTTACCAAGTCATATTCTTAGAACTTTAACACATGTTCTTGTGAGTGGTTATAAAGCAAGTGCACTAGGTCTTAGCACATTAACTGGGAGAGTTTCAAACTTGCTTTGAAAAACATAAGAATTCATCCATGTTGGAGGGATGGTGATGAATGTGCTGTGTATTGGTTAGAATACCAAAATATAGTGCCATGCCATTTTATGTGCAATTTTTCATCTTGTTACCTTTGTTTATATTATATACCATATATAAGCTCCCTGGACAAAAAAACGAGTCACCTTGCTTGGTTAAGGTAGTAGTAACTTCAGGATACACAAGGATGATCAGGCTATAAAAACCTGCAGAGTGTGTGATGGGATGTCCTGTAGACTGGGACTTTTACCACTGCTGGTAGACCTGTATGACTGTAGGCTTCCATACACCTGCAAATTCAGCTACTTCCTTCACACTATAACCTTTGGCATAGAGCTGGGTGATATGGCCAAAAATTTTATCATGATAAATTTTTCTATGTTGATCAATCTCGATAATTATCACAATATTAAATTTTCTAAGACTGTCATAGTTTTAAACAACATCTTTCCAAAAACATCAGACTAAATACAAGAAATGTTACTATTTAAAATATGTATTACCAGAACATAATATTGTAGCGTCCGGGTGGACGAGAAAGACGTTTACAGTCATCGCTTTATTGTTGAAACTCACAATGATTGCTGTCGGCCACAGCCACTCCAAAATAACAGGTTAGAGAGCCAAGCTAATATGCTAATGCTAGCTAGCACTCCGGCTGACACATGCACACGCACACACACACACACACACACACACAAAGCAAGCCCCCCTCCTTCTCCTCACACAAACAGATGAGCACACAGAGATCTCACGCTCTCTCGCCCGGCCAATCACACGCTTGCCTTAAACACAAAAGTGCATTTTGGCGGCGCTGGTGAGGAGGAGCTAACATGCAACAGTTTTATACGTCAGAACGCACTGTCAAGCTGCTTAGACGCAAAATGGAAATGAATGTTAATGCTTATCGAGTTCTATTGTCCTGGCTTATCATCGTCATCGAGGGAAAACTTATCGTGAAAAAAATTGATATCGTTTTATCGCCCAGCACTACTTTGGCACCCAAATACAATCAATCCTTTATCTCCTTTGTGGGCCATTTTCCACACATTGACTGAGACATTCATGCACTGTACCACCGCTTCTCAATCTATGAATCCTATCACAGGTATTTGTACCCTGAGCATCCTCATGCATCCTCCTTAGGTTCGCTTGAACTTTCGGACCCATTACAGGAAGTTGATGCAGGCTGTCGTCACTCAGATTTGGTCAGATGAACATGTGAAAACTAAGCTTGGGAAACCAACAAAAAATGTGAAACATAAACCTTATTTTAACATATACTTCGTTCATTTTGTCAGGGAAAGACTTTCTACAGAAATTACAACATGCCGACATCAGACGCACACCCTTCTATAAACCAATCAAAGTGAAGTATAGGGAGCAACCACCCACGTAGGTGATGACAAAAGGATGTCGGCGTATCCTGAAGGTTGTTTAGTGTGGTCACTACAATGCAGTGTGACCAACACTCACCAGACCAAATGTATACAGTGAAACAAAAAGACAAACCCTGGTCTGGACCTTGGTCCAGATTTTAAAATGTCAAGGGGGCTGATATATAAATACATATTACACTCTTTTCACAAACTTTTCACTTCACAGTGTACATATATCTCAAAGCATGATATACATATAATATATGTACATTTTTGTTTTTTTTAAGTCATCATCCATTTTGTTTCACCTCTGTAGGCACTAGCCACTTGCCATGCAGTCACCAATCACTCAGTCAGCTTCCTGCTTTGCGAGCCAACCCCCACCATTACCCAAGTATTGATGAGCCATTGCCACCAAGTAAGCTTTCCTCTGCCATTCCTTACCCTCTGTCCTTCATATTACACTTCAGTTTGTGTGTGAGTGCTGTGTGTGTGTGTGTGTGTGTGCTATTGTGTTATTATTTGTGAGATCTGTGTTTTGGTGTGTGCATCTGACCAAGACTGTAAATCTCAGAGACTTGTGTCATTGTCGTCATCACTGTCCCAGATAATTTTCATAGCTCAGCATTTATGTACTTCTTTGTTTTCTTCAGGAGATCTCCTTTACATATTAGTAATTTCTCATAAACATTTCTTCTGAGACCTCAGAAAACTCATGTGTCTCCTCTTAACCCTGTGGTGTCAGCTCTCCCACCAGCAGCATATTAACAAAATTCTGCAAATACACTTATATAACTACAAGATTTTATATACTGCGGAAAGCTTAAAGGGCCTACTTTTCAAATATATACAGTATACAGGTTGAATCAAAATATATTTTTAGATATTTGTGAGAGCAGCATAAACAAGCAGAGATTTTTCAGCGCGAGTCAGAGAGCCGCACTGTTTTTTTCCCACCCATCAATGACATTCCCGCGATCTGTCATTCATATGATAATGACATGGAAATTCTGGACATTCCATTGGAGGATTAGCAGTGCAGGAATGTATGAAAATGCCTGTTTGGCCTTTATAAACAATGGCTGCTGCTCCTGAACAAAGAGTCACCTCTCACCTCATACATACCTCATGAATATTTAATGTGGGGTTAGTGGCTGAGTGAAAACAGAGTGTCACCTCACATTTGTTAAGCTTTAGAAATAAAACCACATACAGTTTATAAAAACTGTAATGACCATTGTATAGCCAACACCTCTGTTTATTCAGTTCAGAGCTCAAAAGTCTTGGCTAGAAATGTTTAGAGTGTGTTTTTCACAATATATCAGCACAATAGCACAGAAAATAGTTTTTTTTAAGTCTAAGTTTAGAGCAGATTTAATCAAAATATAGATTTATGACACTCTTACTGTTTTCACACTGTTGTTGCTGAGTTCGTGTTGAACAAAAGCCTGTGTATCATTTTGGAAAAAAATATTTTAGAAGTGTGTAATTTATGAAAATGTGCAGTCATGTCAGACTACATCAGTGTCTGAAATACCCTCAGACTTCAGGGGGTTAAGTTTTAATTACAGATCAATAAATAATTTTTGTATGAACTCAACAGACCTGCCAAAACTTTATTGAGACTCTCTATTTTTAACCCATTGTGCTCCTGATTTGTAATTTCTCGAGTTAATTTCATAGCAAAAAAAGGATATTTCTCAGACTCTGTGTGGAATATGTGTTGTGGTATCTGGTAAACCACCCCAGAGGCAGAGCACAGCCTGTTCAAAATGTGCCATTTTGATGCCAGCCTCAAATGTTTTTTGAAAGTCAAATTAAAGTTTGCAAGCAATGTATGTTCGCCCCTCTACCGGTTTCACAGCATCTTGTTGGCAGGTATGACTTAAGCTTTTATTATCCAAGATTAAGAGCCTTAATTCTCCTGAGCCAACAAAGAGCATTTTGAGCAATAACATTTTCCTCTGGGTGGAAGCTACAAAAGCATTTCAGCTTAAGTGTTCCAGTGGGGGTATAACAGTATGCATATGTACAGGTTCAGTGCGTCTTGTTTTAAATACTCTGATTTTTTATATATATATATATATATATATATATATATATATATATATATATATATATATTTTATAAATATAATATATTGGTTTGAGAAAACTTTCTTTGTGAAATACCCTTCAGTTCATTCCCTCCTCTGCCCTCCCACTTTATTCAGACAGGATACAGCAGTGGTGGCCAATATGGCAGAATATCATATCGAAATACTTCTGGACATGTTTAACGATACACATGATACCATAATATTTATTACCGGTATTTCTGACATCTGCTAAGTTAAAACAGAGAAAATAAGATAAAATTTTTAAAATACCAAAACTATAAATGCAATGGTCACTATTCAACATTTTACCCTTTGTGCTGCACTAAATCCAAAAAACATTATTAATAATAGTCTAATTTAATGAAACATGCCATTTGGAAGCACTGATAATATCCATGATATGCTCAGAAAAGCTTATTGTAACATATTGTGATGTAATTGTTATTGTCATATTCTCCAGCTATAGGATGCTATCCGATGCCTGGACTTGATCATTGACAGTGTTTCTCGCAAAATAATGGCAAATGACAAACCATTGGAAGTGACCAAGAGACAGTAACAGATTTTTTTTACAATGTTTTTTTTTTCTCCTCACATTAACCCTTTAACATTTTGCTCAACCATTTGGTAGAGCACTTTAGAATCACTATATCTTCTTGAAGAACTTAACACAATATGATTGTGCCATCTCTACCAATCAGTAGAGGTATGTTAGGCTAATAAAACAATAGAAATACAACATTTTGTTGTCTGAATGTCAACCAGCAGTGCTTCGTGCACCACAAGGAATAAACTGGATCAAATTCTAAACCATTAGTGCTGTTGATGAACACAGAGGAATGTGGTGTTTAAAAAGTGAACAAAATGATCATCTTATTGTACAATTCATGTTCTGATTTTACCATAAAGTACTATTGTACATAAAAAAAACTGTGGGGTCACTAGTTTTTAATATTGTCTGCCCAAAAAATAGTAATTCAGTTATTTCTTTCTTGGTGAGGATATTAAAGTTTTAACCTTATCTTTCTAACTTCCATTTGAAGTGTTCAAGCTCTAAACAGGTTTGGGCATAAGATGTAAAGGCTGAATAGAGGATAACTGGGTTAACTATGGATTGCCACAACCTTGTCTCTGACATACAGTAGCAAACTTGTCACAGAGCTCCTCTGGGACCCTCCAGACACCAGTGACACAAATGAGCTCCTCTCTCCATGGATCTGCTTTACATCATGCTGGTCTCTCACATCTGGAAGCCTCTACATTGTTTCCATAGTGACAAACCATTTGGCAGCACAGTATGCATGGAGAACTATATTTATAGCTGGCAAGTGACATAGGATGCTGTTCCCAAACAGCTGGATTAGAAGTGCTGCCAAACAATTATACCAATTCCAATTTTTCAAGCTGCACTTAGTATCAGTTGGAAGCTCAGGGCAGAGTGTGAGTGTCACACTGTTTGGACAAATGTTGTAACATATGAAGCATTAAACTGTATTTAAGACTCTTTTATTACTCACAGTATTCAGTCGATAAGACTTGTTTACTGTCTGTTTATTGAAACGCACTACTGCCTGCTGTCAGTCCACCCCTGCTGGCCTTAAATGAACGGATTGTTTGCCTCTGAAATCTTCTTATTTTGCAGATTTGACTCATTATATTGGATGCTGACACTCTGTGCAGTAAAATACTGGCGGGAACAGTGCTGAGCTTTGGATTTTCCCGTAAAATGGGAACACATTCAATATGCTAAAAATAGCCTCCAAAAAGCTCCCCAGCAGGGGTCTTCAGAAAGAAGCTATGATAAGCACACACCCTACACTTATCTGCCATATTACAACCATCTGAGAAATAAAACTAGTAGCAAG
This sequence comes from Crenuchus spilurus, assembly GCA_036984385.1. Taxonomy (NCBI): domain Eukaryota; kingdom Metazoa; phylum Chordata; class Actinopteri; order Characiformes; family Crenuchidae; genus Crenuchus; species Crenuchus spilurus. The sequence goes on from BRDA01041035.1 coordinate 10,419, forward strand.
ACTATCTGCAATTAGTGAAAAGCCTAAAACCATCTTTTTATAGGCTTCCTCTGTTCTTCAGTAGGTGCCAACAAATGAGATTAATAAGGTACAGCAGTCACTGTAGATTTTGATCTCTTTTGAGAGATAATTTTATCATTATACAGTCATACATCAAAAATCTGAAGATTTGTAATATTGTTTATATTAATCATGATTTAATTCAAAAATGTAATGTCATAATTTATTTTAATTACACATAAAGTTACATATTTCAAGCATTTTTTTTTAAGTTGATCAGTTTGGCTTATAGTTGATGAAAATGAGAAATACAGTACAGTGGAACCTCACTGATTGTCATATGTTCTAAAGCACCTGATGTGAACCGACAGGAATGATAACTGAAGCAATATTTCTCATAAGAAATAATGTAAATCCAATTAATCTGTTCCAGAAATTCCAAAATATGAACAAAAATACATTTTATATAGAATAACTATAGTTTTACATACAGAACACAATGAGAAATAAATAGAAAAGACTAATGAAATGAATAAATAAACATTTAACATCACTCTTACAGATTTATGCTCTGTTTTAGAGAGTGCTGGTGTGGTCCAACTGGCAGCCTTTGTTTTGTACACTTGTTCTTTGAATTCTTGGCTGCTATTTGTTTTTTAACCCGTTTTCAGGTGGTAACACTGCTCGTTGCTTTAGTGTGACGTGTTTTAGTTTGTTCTGAGTGTTATCAACGAGAAACAAAGTCAGAGAAACAATGAGAAACAAAGCCAGAGAAACAACAAGAATCAAAGTCAGAGAAATAAAAAACAAAAGCCAGAGAAACAAGAAGCAAAGCCAGAATGAATAATAAATGTGTGGGTGGATGCTTTGTTTTTAGTGAAAGTAGCGGCGAGTCTTGTGTGCACGGCAACAAAAAATGGGCAGATGAACAATAAATGGGACCATTCCCTGAACAACGTCGGCCATAACTGAATTGTACGATAAACAGGGCAAACAAAAGCCGAGGTTCCAGTGTATATCAAATTATTAGAATATTAAATTGTGACCTAATGACTATTCAAGCAGTATAAATACTGTGTATCTCTCAGAACTACAACTGCTAGATTATAAATCTCAACATTCCTGAACCAGAGACATCAGAAGTGAATTATCTGGGCTAAGAACTGGATTGTTCATCAGTGCTCCAAAGTCAGATGAAAGTCAGTTTTGCATTTTATTTGGAAATCAGGGTCTTGAGTCTGGAGAGGCACAGAATCCAAGTTGTCTGAAGGCCAGTGAGCTGTTTCTTCAGTCTCTGATGGTTTGGGGTGCCATGTCATCTACTGGTCTATTTCCATTTCCATCAGGACTTAGCAAAAACCCACAATGCTGAAACTGCTACCAAATGGTTTTTGAACTGTTCATGGACAAAAATGATTTTTGATGTGTGATGGTATGATACATTTGGAATGTTTAATTAGATTCATTTGAATGTCTCTTATTGTATATGGACATATTCATATAAGGGCCATAAAGTTGCTTCCTGTGCTGGAGTCTTGCGTAGAGTCATAATTTCACCTTTGCTTTGTAATTTCTTTACTGCGTAAGCTAGGTTGTCCCCAGTGCCCAGCCCATATGCTGAATGGTTTCTGCCTGGGCTGCAGTGTTCTTTTTTGAGCTCCTCTCTGGTGATTTAATTTTTTTAATGACAGGGCAGCACGTGGTTCTGGCGCTAAAGCTAACTTAACTTCTTTCAGCCTTTTGGTAATTTTCTGGCTTTTTATGTTCCTTGCACCTGATGTTGCTATACCATGCTATCACCACATCTATCACTACAGCCCTGTTCTGCTGTTTGTCTATCACTACCCTGCATTACCATTTTGTCAGTTTTTGCATCTCAAAAAATGAGATTATAATTGAAAAGTTAATTTATTTCAGTAATTCACTTTAGAAAATGAAGCTCCTATATAATAAGACCATATAGATATATAGATAAAGTCATCACAGATTGTGGAAACTTTACACTGCTGTTGGTCCACAGTGTTATATCAAGTCCAACATCAGCGCAGCCATCTACCAGGACATTTTAGAGCACTTCATGCTTCACTCTGCTAACAAGCTTTATGGAGATGTGGATTTCATTTATCCAGCAGGACTTGGCACCTGCTCACACTGCCAAAAGTACCAACACCTGCTTTAATATCCACAGTATCACTGTGCTTGACTGGCCAGTAAACTCACCTGACCTAAACCTCACAGAGAGTCTATGAGCTATTGTCAAGAGAGGCACCCGACCCAACAGTGCAGATGAGATGAAGGCCGCTACTTAAACAACCTGGACTTCCATACCACCCCAACAGTGCCAAATTGTGTCCATAGTGTCAATATTTTCCAATGAAAAGATATAATCAAGTATTTAAAGAAGTGTGAGGGGTGTACTCACTTTTGTTTGGTACTATATATATATATATATATATACAGTATAGAGGGGGGGGGAGCGAGAGAGAGTTGATGAATGTGGAGCCTAGAGAAGGTGTGTGAAAGAAGAAAGAGCTAACGTTTCTCTGATGTTTCTGTGCTGGAGTTCTTTTGTTGCATGGAAACAGTTTTCCAGGCTCAATATTTACTGCATCTCAAAACAATAAGAACATTTTGAGAAAGTTCATTTTGCTGCTTATAATGGTAAACTGTCAGATTTTATATTCATTACACACCAAGTTCACTTTTGTACTGTTGATCATTATGATTTATAATCTCTAATAAAAAATGCATTATTTATTGAGTAAATTATTCCTCAAACTGAACAAAAATAAAACTCAAACTAAAAGACTTGAAATATGTCACTTTACATGTAAACAAAATAAAGCATATGACAGATTACCATTTTATACACACAATATGCCCTAATATATTCATTGCCAAACAGCAAAGTTCTACACAATTATGCTTTACTGAGATTCAGTAAAACTATATACACTGTCATATCAGAATAGTATGACCACCTCTGGTTTGGTCGGGACATCACAGATATATTATGACAGGGTTTGCTGCATGTATGCACAAGCAAGCACAACAGTCAGTTGTAACAGAGTGTAAAATGATTGTCATGGGCAAAGGTTATAAAAGGGCATGATAACAAGGTACTGGGTGAAGCGTGGTGGGGGCAGCATCTCAAAAACCACAAACTTTGTGGGATGTTCTTGTGTTACTGTAGTGAAGGTGTACTGAGAATGAACTTCTAGTGCATTGAGTGGCTCCCAACAGTGTAACAGTGGTGCGCTCTGGGTCATAGAGGGGAACAATGGATCCGGTAAGTGGTACAAAGCAATCGATGTGCCACTGTGGACCAGTTACCCTCTATAATGAACACAGGAGCAACAAGGAAAGTGTTAGGGATCATCACTGAGCGAACACTCCAAAGCCAAGAGTGATTAATCCCACTATTATTCTCACTATAGTCATACTATTTTATAGACCATGACCATGTAAATGAAATCAAAAACAAACAAACAGAAAGAAAAATGGCAGGACACTAGGAACAGACATAAAACAGCCAAAACAACTGGTTAATGAACAAAAATAAAGCCGTTTTGATTGATTGTGCTGTGCTGATGGTGTTTTACCTTTAAAAACCTCATCTAGACATTGTCTTGATCTGGGTCTGTGAAACTGGCCACATATAAAGTTGGTAAGTTGTGAGTTCAGACTGTAATGGTCTTGCCGTATGTTCTAGTAAGAACTGGAGAACTTTCTGCTTTCTCCATGAGTGTTTATTACACTTGTGGTCATTTAACAGTCCAAGTTTGAAGTCCCACAAACCTGAGCTGCCAGTCTTAAAGCCTCACTATGTTGGTGAGCCTAGTAGGTGGGAAGTTGCCACTGTGGTCGGTGGTACCATGGCCCAGTTTGGTGATTTACGAGCAGATGACAGGTAGTTTTATTTGCTGAATTTATTTCTGTAGTCTGACATGTATAAAGTGCAAAGACTGGATCAGATTTGGGGTTGAAGATTTGCAGAGTCAGTGTATAATGTGTTTTGGGAAAACTGATCTGCGTACAGCTTCTGTAGTGGTCTCTTGAGCCATGCTGTTCAAACACACTCATAACCAGCTGACAGAGTGACAAAGTGTTCGACTGCTTCACCAGATAAATCTGAGCTGCTCTGCTTGGCCGTGCCCCCGAATATGCTGCTGTTCTCTATATTTATGACCCTACTACTGCAGAATGTGTACGTGTTTGTGTGTGTGTGTGTGTGTGTGTGTGTGTGTGTGTCTGTGTATGTGTGTGTTTTACAAACCAATTGTAATTAACCCTGTAAAACCTGAACCATCAAATGCCAGAAGACAAATTCTGACTTTCTGACCAATTAAGTAGCACATTGCATATATGAGTTTTGTTTTGTATCATATTTGATACAGTAACAGTCAAAAGTTTGGACACAGCTGGACATTCAATGGTTTTTAATTATTTAAAAATGTTCTGCATTGTAGATAAATACTAAATTCATGCAAACTATGAAGAAATACAGGGTATAGACAATGAAACTGAAACAGCTGGTTTTAGACAACAATAATTTATTAGTAGGTGTAGGGCCTCCTTTTGCTGCCAATAAAGCATCAATTCATCTTGGGAATGACATATACAAGTCCTGCACAGTGGTCAGAGGGATTTTAAGCCATTCTTCTTGCAGGATAGTGGTCAGGTCACTACGTGATGCTGGTGGAGGAAACCGTTTCCTGACTCGCTCCTCCAAAGCACCCCAAAGTGGCTCAATAATATTTAGACACAAAGACTTGCTGTCTTGGTAGTATAATGCTAGTAGTATACAGTTGTACAGTTGTCTTTATATGGTTAAATTATAAGTAAAAAAAGTTAAACCTAGATATTTGTTTGTTTTTTACGGTTAGCATTGGTTTATGATGAATTTCATGGTCAGGTTTAAGGTTTAGGTTTAAGATTGTTACCCTAACATGCACAGTTCCTACAAGCATGATTGTTAGAGACTGGAATGAGTCTAGTTCAAGACTAGTTCTTATGAATGGATGTCCATGTATAATCAGGGAGTCCAGTCCAAAGTGTTTGTTTGTTTTGTACATGTGAAGTTGTTTTGTGTTTATAATAAGTGTATGTAACTCTCCCTCCTTTATTCTCTCTTTGTGGTCAGACTGGGAGGCGAGAATAGACAGTCATGGTCGTGTGTTCTATGTGGATCACGTGAACCGGACCACCACGTGGCAAAGACCCATCCATGCTGCAAAGTGCCCCGGCATGCACAGGTCCAGCTCCATCCAGCAGATGGAGCAACTCAACAGAAGGTACTGTACCTTCAGCCCTGTGATGAGTCTTACACTGAGAGTTTAGGGATGTGTTTTGGATGTTTTGGCTATATAGGGCCGAAATCCGAAAGGAGTATGAAGCAGATTATTTCTAGGCTTAGTCCTGGACTACATTTTTGGGAAATATACATTGATAATGTACTAGTTAATGTTGGAGAACCAACCTATAGAATTGAATATATTATAGAATATATGGTGATGCTGTTATTCAGATTTAGGTTTCAGCTGAATTATGTTTACTGAAGTTATTTTTTTAATTATGTAACTATATTATACAATACAGTCATAACAAATGGCATTTATATTGTTCCTCAAGGCAGTAAATATAGAACACAATACAGAATAATGTCTTTGTAATTGACATTAGCAAAGTCAGCACCTTCTGTCCTGAGGTGAGGTGTGTGTGGGGGGGGTAAAAATAAATAAATAAAATGTGAAAAATCTGAAGATTATTGTAATATTAAGAATGTGAATAGCAATGTTTATAAACTCAGACTAATATAAATTAGGTGCCATATCTCTGCATATGATAACTCCATTAATCATTTGACTGCAGACGTGGTCCTTAGGATGGTTTAATTGTTCTCTGTGATAGAAAACCTGTTGCAAAAATAGAGTGTAGTGTGTAAGAGTGTAGTGGAGTTATGTTGAAAGAGCAAATTTTATATTTAAAATGATGCATCCATAAATGTAAGTGCAGCTTTTAGCTGTGAATTAGACATGTTGTAGAACAAAACACAAGAGGCTGTAGATTTGTATGTTGCAGTGCCATCTAGAGGACAAATATGTAGTTACACAATTTATGCACCTATTGCACAGTATCCTACTAAATGACATACTGCAGGAAAGAAATAGTGATTAAATGAGAAAAGATGAAGGGAAATGATGTGAGGGGCTCTAACTGTACTTGCATGTCCATGCTCAGGGTCCAGCTGTGACATGAATGTGCTCTTATAGGACGGTCTGCAGCCCAAACACTGCCATGTTTTTGTGATCTGATATGTTTACATATCTGAAAGAGAACAGAACTGTGATTTTTGGCTGTTTTACACACACTACATGCCGCTGTAAGCTTCTCAGCAAGAGATGCGAGTCAAGTATGTAAGGAAAAAAGGCAACCTCCTCAAATGACTGTTGAGGAATATCACACCAGCTGTGATTTAAAAGCAGCTGAGTGATTAGATCTGTGTGCTTGAACAGAATACACATGGTGATGTAATATTTTGATAGAAGTACATGGATGTGAATGTGGGCACTGTAAGACTGAATTAATAGAGTTTTTTATGCATTTGACATGAAAGTAGTTTATTAATTACAAGCTGCATTTGTTCAGTGTATATTTAAATATTTACTGAATGTTTTTTATACATACTACATATAAATCATTTAAGTGTCCTTCAGTGAAGAGCTATTCTGAACTGATACCACCACTTGCTCATGCCTGTGTATGTGGTCATGTGCTCCTTGAGTCATAGAAGTATGATGTGAAGGTATGTATGAAGCTCTTGTATGCTCCTCTGGCAGCCCTGAAGGTTAAAGACAAAATTTCTGCCTTAGTGCCCTCTGTGTCATTGCTTCCAAGCAAGCATTCCTGTTTGTTTTGTTCCTCACACACTGGTTATTACTTCTATTGTTAGACCCTTTGGTCCACACTGGCTGGCCAGACTGTAATTACAGAACACAAGGAAAATATTCTACATTATACACAAAAAACAAAGAACATTGAGAAAATTATGCATCGTTGTGCATAATTTAACTTTAATTGTGTCATTTTATATTCATTATATATATATATATATATATATTTTTTTTTTTTTTTTTTTTAATGATGATCGGTGAGATTTATAGCTCAAGAAAATCACAAATCCAGAATTTCAGATTATTACAATATTTAGAAAATTATTATACAAAGTGTCAACATTTAAAAAAAAAATATTTCAGTGAATAATGTGTTCAGTGAAAAAATGTGTTTTATTATAAACACAAAACAAAAGCACTGTGGCTGTGAAAAACTTCACTGTGAACTAATGACATAAACGTGACATGACAACTCTATGAAAGTCGTTCATGCACTATGAGTGACATATAACACTATGAGAGAGAAATATATTGACAGACCGCGACTGAAACACTGGGAAGGGTTTTTAAAGCAAAAGTAATCAGATATGTAATGGACATGCAGGGCTGTGATCAGAGACAAGAGAGGTGTAAACACTGAGACATGACGTGATGTGGCTGGGGGTGGAGACATGTAGGTGGAGAGATGTAAACACGTACAGAACATGTGACAGGACAGAGGCGTGGCCAGGGCAGCAGCAGTCACAGCGGGAGGGTCACAACTATGTATGATGATTTACCATTTTTTATTAAATTATGAGAAATGAAATTCACCATGTTCTAATGTAGTAGCATATTTGGAAAATATTTATTACAGTTGTCTGTTGATTAAAATACATAAATAAATAAAAATATGTATATAAAATGTGAAAATGCAAGATAAATATAGCATGTGTGAAACAGCCATATGTTCTGTGCCAGACCTGTGCTCCAGAATATTTGGCCAATCTTCAAACACTGTACTCATGCAGTGGACACAGTTTCAGGTTTTCTGTTTTTCCTTTTATTGGACAGGTATCAAAATGTTCAAAGGACCATGGCGACTGAGGAAGACTCCAGTGGCAGGAGGCTGGAGGGCAGCAGCAGCACAGAGACTGAGAGTGACCCCCCACCACAATCTGCTGGTATTGTTGATACTGCATGACTCACATCAAGCAGCGTCCTGCTGCGCACAGATAATACTGTTTGGCTTCACTCTATCACTGATTCTCCTCAGTGGCTTTAACTGTCTAACTCTTAAGCGTGATATTACTTATCATAGATTTGATTTGGAGTTTGATTTAGAAACGTTTTGATTTTTTAAACTAGAAGTTCAGATGTTTTTCACAGGTCAGATTCAGCCTTTTCATCACTTTGCTGCATGTAAAGCTATATTTGACATGTCAAAGTGAACACTGTAAACATGGCTATGTTAGCAGAAGTCAAAATAATTAAGACAGTTGTCATAAAATCAGCCAGAAGTAGTTTTCAAGTTTCAAGTGATTTATTCTTTAATTGCATATTAATCCAATTATAGACAAAAACAACATCCATCCATCCATTATCTTCCTCTTAATCCTGATCGGTGTCACAACATGAAAAGTAAGCTGATGTATCTCAATGTTAATTTCCATAAACCAAAGTAATTAAACTAAGTAACCCTTTTAAAGTATTTGAATCTCATAAACAATTGGCCTCAAAGCCATCTAAATAATTTCAGAGGACTTTAGAGTTAGAATCACCCATTTTATGTGAGTTTTATTTATTTAACAGATATTAGGAGAGAAGGGTCATCCTCACCAGTGAGCAGTCAGAAGGTCACTCTGTTGCTACAATGTCCAGCAGTCAAGTTTGTCACCCACCCTGAATTCTTCACCGTCCTCCATGCCAACTATGTAAGTATGTCCATTTTTGACATGTTGTGATCATTTATTGTGTATTTTCTACTGCAGTTCCTACAGAATTTAAAGGGCCTCTTCATGAGGTCCAGCACTAACTGATCTCCAGATGAAGGACAATGCTGATTGATGGACTATTTATAGAGTTCCTACTCTATTGATTGGACGTGCACTCTGGATTTCCTGAGAGAGAGTGGACATTAACTGTCGAAACAGATGGATGGAAATAAAGTACTAGAAGACACAAGTGGATCTGTGTGTGTGTGTGTGTGTGTGTGTGTGTGTGTGTGTGTGTGTGTGTGTGTGTGGAGAGAGTTTTTTTTATTTTTATTTGTTTTGTTCTATTTATTTTTACCTGATTTTCTCCCCAATATGTTTGGCAGCCAATCAACCGACCCATTCGTTGACTCTCCCTATTACTTGTAATGTCCCTGACTCTAGGAGGGTGCAGACTGTCACAGGCCTCCTCCAATCCATATTAAGCTCTGCCATTTTTCCAACTGCTGCTGATACATCGCTGCCGGGAATACAGCACGCTTGGAGGAAAGCGCAGGATCCCTACCTGACAGGCACTTGATCCAGCCAACATCACTTAGTAATGCAGGGGAAAGAGTGCCATCCTTCCCGCCCAGAGAGAGTACAGCCAATTTTTACTTTCTCAAGTCCTCAGATCATACTGCTGGCACCTTAGCCTGCTCCGTTGAGAGGGTTTTTTGTACAGTGTGACATAACCACGCTCAGCAAATTGTTATCACATGACTGTATTATAATTGACACTCACTGTTCTTCTTTGCTTGGTCAAGCTGTTTTATATGTGTTGGTTTTGTGCTCATGAACATAAAGCATGAATTGATTTTGTAGGCTATCTAAGTGCAGAGGTCTCAGCATGTGCCTTCTGAACACTGTGTGATAACCTTCAGGCAGCAGACGCTAACAACAGATTCCCTTGTTACTGTCAATGCAACTATTTATTGACATATTACCCCATGGCTTAAGGGTCTCTGCACATGGATCAGGCCATGAAACCACAATGTGTGTACACTTCACACACACACTCACACACACACACACACACACACACTCCCTGCATAAAACTTCAAACACAAACACACAAAATATGTGATCTACATTCACAGCACACATACATTTATAGAGATATTCACCGTGCGGGGGTTGTTGTGTATCATTTACAGGGGGCTTATCGGATGTTTACCAACAGCACCTGCCTAAAGCACATGATTCTCAAAATCCGACGAGATGCACGCAACTTTGAGCGATACCAGCATAACCGCGACCTTGTCGCTTTCCTCAATAAGTTTGCAGACACCCAGCTGGAACTTCCCAGGGGCTGGGAGATCAAAACAGACCCCCAGGGAAAGGTGAGGCCATCCATTCAGGCACAAATGTACCAGACCATTTCCAGTAATAATATTGTTGTTGTTGTTATTATTATTATTATGTGCCATCAAATTCTGGCGATTATATGGATAGTGGTTCTTCAAGTCAAGTAAAGAGGTTTTTATTGTCATTTCAGCTATACAGTACATGAAATAATGTTCCTCCAGGACCAAGTGCAATGACAACATACAATGAACAAACAATAGTACAGAGCCTATAATATAGTACAAGCCCTCTAACTGGACTAAAACATTACAGGACAAATGTAGTGATGGTCAGTACATGTACTGAGTGATTGTCTAGTGGGAAACCAGATTCCAGCCTGCAGTCAGTGTTTTGTGCAAATATTGCAGTGACAGTATACAATGATGTGCAAACGTGCAGTGATAGTTAGTCTCTGAGAGTTAGTCTGTGTGTGTTAAGGAGTCTGACAGCCTGAGAAATGAAACTGTTGGACAGTCTAGCAGTGAGAGTCTGAATGCTGCAGTATCTTCTACCAGAAGGCAGCAGCGTGAAGAGACCATGTGATGGATGTGATGGGTTCTCCACAATGGTGAGAACTTTCTGGATGCAGTACTTGTTGTAAATGTGAGTGAGAGATGAGAAAGAGACCCCAATGATCTTCTCAGTTGTCATCACTATATGCTGGAGAGTCTTACAGTCAGATGCAGTGCAATTCCTAAACCAGACAGTAATGCAGCTGCTCAGGATGCTCTCTATGGTTCCTCTGTAGAAGGTGGTGAGGATGGGAGGTGGCAGATGAGCTTTCCTCAGTCTTCTCAGAAAGTAGAGAACATCCTGCCTTCTATTTGGGTCTTCATGCTTCTTAATGACTCATTCATGATTCCTCTTATTGTATCCGTCCATCTTGTTTCTGGTGCTCTTCTTCTTTCAAGCACAACTATCTTCTCAAGTGAACTGGATCTTCTCATAAATAACACGAGTCCACATGGATAGTTGGCACAAGTAATGTAGAAGAATGCTTGATTATTTTACTCATTTCTCTATCCTAGTCATTTTTTGTGGACCACAACAGTCGAGCCACCACCTTTATCGATCCCAGAATTCCCTTTCAGAACGGAAGATTACCCAGCCACCTCACACACAGGCAACACCTGCAGAGACTACGCAGCTACAGTGCTGGAGAGGTGAGTGCACCCTCACACATGCAAATGTGCTCTCAGATACACAGACAGACAAACTAACAAGTGTCCATAAGCACGTTTCTGACATGTTTGTAGTAATATGCATGCGTGTGTGTGTGTACTTGTGCACAGGCATCTGATGTGTCCCGCAGTAGAGGAGCATCTCTCATGGCCAGACCTGGAAACAGCCTCGTAGCTGCCATTAGGAGCCAGAACCAGCATGACTCAGTGCCCTTAGGTCAGTTCAGGTTGGAGTTTGTTATGTGTTATAAACATAAAACAATAAAATACTTATTTGTGATTGTTGTGCAGCTTCTTATGTGTAGTAAATAGAGCACAGACTAAACATATATGGGGTTATTTCTGTGCCACAATTCTATTTTACCACATGAATACACGCACAGCTCCCCTCTCTTTACTCAGCCTGACTTTGCTGCACACTCCATGTCTCACTATTCCTCGCTCCACATCCCTCATCTGCGTGCTCACTCCACACCTACAGCCTTCACAAAGTGCCTCAGTTTTAGTCAATCACAAAGAACAAAAAGATAGAGGTCATTTCAGCTTGACTGCCCATCTACAAGTCCAGAAAGAGGAGATGTACATGCAGAAGCCATGTACGCCACAGCCATTGAGTTATTATTTTATAATCCCTGTGTAGTATATGACACAATATACTATAGTATATATACTGTGATAGTATATTTTAATGTTTTATCTTTATTTTCTGGTGCATTTCCTTGCCCTTGTATTTATCCTGGTTTACTAAACCATCAGCTTAGCTAAGCAATGTGCTAGAATGTATTTCTAGCTAGAAAATAAATATAAAACACTATAATTCTTCCATATATGCAGAGATTATAAAATAATTTCTCACTGGCTGTGAAGTACAGGGTTGCTGCTTTTCGGAGAGCACTTTCAGACTTTCCCACCATTTTTTTACTTGCAGATCAGAGGAGGGTGACACTCACTTTTTTCCTTCAACAACATTAAAAATCACTTATGTGTATTTAAATGTGTGTAAATATTGTACACAAGTTCATGTGTGTGTGCTTCTTGTTCACTCAAAATATCAGATTTGGGGCACAAAAATAATGCCATAGACACACATTTACTTCATCAGTGATATAATGATATAATGAACTTAGGTTAGGAAGGAAAACAGCATATATTTTATATTATTTCCTCTTATTCATAGATTATACTTTAGGAGTTGAAACATATTTACACTGTATCATAATCAAAATGTGTTAAATGTAGTCTGACATGGCTCAACTTTTTACAAATTACACGCATCTAAAATAATTTTTTCCAAACTGTTACACAGGCTTTTGTTCAGCACAAACTCAGCAACAACAGTATCAAAACAGTAAAAGTGCCATAAATCTATATTTTGATTACATCTGCTCTAAACTTAGACTTTCCAAAAACCTATTTTCAGATGTGCTGATATATTGTGAATAAACATTCTAAACTGTCAAGACTTTTTAGCTCTGAACTGAATAAACAGAGGTGTTGGCTGCACACGGGTCATTACAGTTTATAGAAATTGTTTTGTGGTTTTATTTCTAAAGCTTAACAAATGTGAGTTGACATGTTTTTCACTCATTCAGTGGTTCCTAGGATGAATATTTATAATATACAGTAGGTGTGAACACTCAGGTGAGAGGTTTTTGTTCAGGTGAGCGCCCTTTGTTTATAGAGACCAAGTGGGCATACACTTCTCAGCCGCTAATCCTCCACTAGAACGTGCCGAATTACCATGTTGTTATCATATGAATGGCAGATCACGTGAATGGGCGGGAAAAAAAGGCTTGAGCTCTGATTCACATGCCTCTGGTTATTTAAGCTCCTTTTGATTTAAGCTATATATATTGGAAAAATAGATCCTTTAAGGTTTCCAGGGTATGTTTAGGTTTATTTCTCAGACAAAATCTCTCAGAGTAGTATATCTAAGTATTTTTGATGGAATTTTGGTTTTATCTCTCTGGCTGGAGCACTGAATCCACAGGGTTAATCCAAAATGAATTTGCATTGGAGGATGCACACTTACCTTCTTATTTTATTCAGGACTAGACAAGAAAACTAGCTTCATAAACTCTGGGCCATTGTATATAGTTAGAGTTTCCATTGTGCCTCAAAGTACTTTGATATTTGGGACAGACATTAGAGAATCACCTCAACCACGACTAACAAACAGCATCCACTTGGATATTGTGACAGCAACCGGTTCATGTAAAAAGGCTCACCAGACATTACCTATTAGACATGAGGAGAGACTAAATCAGTTTTTGGTCTAAATCAGGATGATTAGGCGTAGAAAATTTAGCCAGGACATTGGGGTCGCACCTCAAATGTGCACATATCACAGAGAATTGGGACCATCCAGAATATAAAAGATGGCACTGTTTATACAGTATAGTGTCTCCATCACTGCACTGGGAATCCACAGAACAGCACCTGCTTCCAGCAGCCACTCAAGCTTTTCTTTGGAGGTCTCCCATCCCAAAACTAACCAAACCCAGACCTGTTTAAGTGGATTGTCATGTTATGTTGTGCAGGTGCTATAGCTGCTGGCTAATTGATTAGTACTTAATCCTTTCCTCCAGTTAAGTTCTTCTTATTTTAAATTATTATAGAATATTGACAAAAAATGTTTCTTTTTGCTTATAATAATATTTTTTTTAGGAACAGCTTTGACCACCATTGCGGATGCACATCAATATTCTACCTATTAGTTGTTGAGTTACCAAACCAGCAACACATTTTATTTCACCTTCACTTTTCTGTGCCATACCCCTTGGGAGCCAGTCTTATCTTCTGCCGTTAGAGCAGGAGGGTGTTATCTGGTGCTTCCCCGCGTAATAGAGGTTGCCAGTGCCTGTGCAGAGGAAATGACTACTGCTCTGCTTTACTAATGTCTTGCTCCAGGAAACCCCTTATAGTGAAGAGTGAAACCCTCACTGGTGAGATGCTGTAATTGTAAAGTGTAGACTGCATTTAGAAGGCATCATGATCTGGGTGAAGCACATCTGTTTGTGTATTGATTAAAAAGGTGAATAAAGATTAGGTTGGCTTGCTTAAGCTTATTTACATTAAAATATAATCAAACTATATTACTATATGGTACTTCTGTTATCATTGATGTAATTTCTGATTTTCCATCCCTATATAGTCTGCAACACTTTTATCTGCCTCAAAATTACCAAATTGTATTCAGTGGAACCTTAACTTATGAGTTATTTCGTTCTGTGTCCAAGTTCGTAACTCAATGTGCTCGTTTACCAAGTTCAATTTCCCCATTAAAATAAATTGAAATGCTATTAATCTGTTCCAGCCCCCAGAAACCACCACAACAATTTTTTTTATGTCATGTCATGTCATGTCACACGCCGTCATCGCTTCGCGATGGTAGGCTGCACAGACAAGTCACTTCTCTCCAGTGCCATCTGTCTCTGGTTGCTTGTAGCAGGCTAGCACCTGATAATCCAGTCCATGTCTTGATGTTATCCATCCAGGTTATTCTTGGTCTTCCTCGTCTTCGGACTCCCTCCACAAGTCCAGTCATAACACTTCCTTCAATGCTCTCATGTGCTGCCTCATCACATGACCGAAGTAACGTAACTTGCGGGATTTAACGTGCATCAGTAACTCCTTTTGCGTTCTAGCATCTCATAGACTTGCTCAGTGATTTTTTTATGTTATGTTTTTAAATAAGAAAAAATTACTTTATAAATAACAAATAATGTATAAAAATAATAATACATAATAAAAGAGAATGTAAAGAAATAAACTGGTAAATAAAATAAAACTGGTAAATAAAAGTGTATTAATCTTGAAGATCAGATGAAGATGCTGATGGAGATGGAGGAGATTAGTGGAGGAGGTTGGGGAAGTTTTTCATTTTGTGTTCTATGGTTTAATTTACTTGCTACACACTTACTGCTACAATTTATTACTAAATTTAATTGCCACGTTGTTCACTTCAGTTAATCTTCTTCTTCTTCACTGACTTTTGCCTTTTGCACCACACCACAGAGAAATATTTTATTGATCCCCGAGGGGAAATTCATCTGTATGTCATTGTTATTATTCATAACTTATATGACTATTATAAAACTGTATATTTAGAAATCTGTGCAAAACTGATGTCTAGTATGTGTATAATTGTTAAAAGTGTATTTTTTGTGTCTAAGTACTGTAAGGGACTACACACCTAAACTGTTCACTCACCTTCACACCTGTGTAATGTGATGTGACAATAAATGTGATTTGATTTATGCAGAAAGTTATAATATTTTATCAAAAAGGTGTACTAAAACTACTTCTATGCCTGTAGAGTAGCAACATGTCTATCTTTCCATTACAGCACAAAGAAAGCAATAAATGAGAATATTACAAGAAAGTGCTTCCAGGCTTCTTTGAATTCTGGAGAGTTATTCTGGTTATTTTTATGTGGTGAAGCCACTGGTGCCTCGGGCTAGTTACATCCTGTTCTGATATTGTCAGAAGTGCCCATGTGCCCAAACCAGTAATATGTGACTGGCCATTGCTCTTTATTAGGTAACCCAAATGTGTGATAATTGCTGATTTTCTTTATTCAACAGCCTATAACGAAAAGATTGTGGCCTTCCTCCGCCAGCCCAACATCCTAGAGATGCTGCAGGAGAGACAGCCTAGTTTGGCCCGCAATCATACACTCAGGTGAGCATGGCTATGGCAGTACATAGGTTGTGGCCAACAAAGCACTCAATCATATACTAAATAAAACATGTCAAGGTCAATATTATTTCTAAAGCACATTTAAAAACAATATGACCAAAGTGATGTATATAAAGAATTAAATAAAATAAAAATAACAAAGCAAGTAGAAGAAAATACCTAAACAAACATATAACCTCTGTAAAACCATAAAATTAAATTTCAGAAAACAAAAAAAAAAATGACCAAACATAATATAAAGGTAAAACCTTAGAGTAAAAATTAACTTTAAATCTAGACTTAAACAGCATTACAAATGCTTACAATTTGTTTTTACAAATTACACCCATCTAAGTTTTTCCCAAAGTGTTACACAGGCTTTTGTTCAGCACAAACTCAGGAACAACAGTGTCAAAACAGAGTGTCATAAATCTACATTT
This sequence comes from Crenuchus spilurus, assembly GCA_036984385.1. NCBI lineage: Eukaryota > Metazoa > Chordata > Actinopteri > Characiformes > Crenuchidae > Crenuchus > Crenuchus spilurus. The sequence continues at coordinate 26,912 of BRDA01041035.1, forward strand.
TGATTAAATCTGCTCTAAACTTAGACTTTCCAAAAACCTGTTTTCAGATGTGCTGATATATTGTGTAAAAACACTCTAAACATTTCTAGCCAAGACTTTTGAGCTCAGAACTGAATACACAGAGGTGCTGGCTACACACTGATCACTGCAGTTTTTAGACATTGTATGTGGTTTTATTTCTAAAGCTTAAGAATTGTGAGTTGACACGTGTTTCACTCAGTCAGTGGCTCTTTCAGTGGCTCCTAGGATGAATATTTATAAGATAGGTGTGAACATTCAGGTTTATAGAGACAAAATGGGCATTTTCACACACTTCTTGGGTGCTAATCCTCCTGCAGAATTACCATATTTTTGTCATGTGAATGGCAGTTTGCGTGAATGGGCAGGAAAAAAAGGCTTATGCTCTGACTTGCAGTGAAAAATGTATCTCTGTTTATTTAAGGTCCTCTCACAAGAATCTAAAAATATATTTTGATAAAACCTATACACATTTGAAAAGGAGACCCTTTAAGGTATATTTAGTTTTGTTTCTAGAATAATAACTCAAAGAGTTATTTAAGTTTTGGTCATTAAACAGTTACCATACCTGTGAGGATAAATTCTAGGAGGCAACAACAATCTGGTTTCTTATCTGTCTTCTTTATGGGCGTGTTATGTACTGAGAATGAAGGAATGATTGATGGTTGCCGTTGCTGGTTGGTTGACACTGCTGTTGTGTAGTCAGCATTAAAAAACTGGGATGAGAACAGTTTGTAACACTGAGTCAGCAGTTTCTATTGAACTTTGTGTATACAGTTACATGAGCATTAAGACAGATCTCTATCTTGCAAATGTTGACATCTAATCTTTGTCTTAAAAGCATTCCTGAATGCTGGCTATTACAGCTCCATTCAGTAAGGTGAAGCACATTACCGGTACATTTAAATTCAATTAACATTCCAAGAGATTGGACTTTTCACCAGCCGTTTGGAATAAAAGATAAAGCTGGGAGTTGGAGCATTTCAGGGCTCTAAGTGCCTTGTGTTTGATTTTGCAGGGAGAAGATTCATTACATCAGAACTGAGGGGCCACAAGGAGTGGAGAAGCTGTCTTGTGATGCAGACCTGGTTATGCTGTTAAGGTATGTTTACTATGTTGCCCTGAGAAGTCCTGAACACAGGGTGAGAGCTCAGCCACTCATTCAGTGCCAATCCCTTTCCCAAGCCTGGCCGTTTTTTTGCCAGTTGGATTACAGTTTTTAAAAACAGGCCACGTTGACTTACACACACACACACACACACACACACACACACACACACACACGTGGGCCAGCATGATGCTTCTCATTGAATAACGTAATCAGCCAGTAATCCTCTGCCAAGGCATCCTCATCCAGACAGGATGCCAGACAACACACACACACACACACACACGCACTTAAATACACTCGGTTGGAAGGGCTTTGTAGCAAATCTGTGACTCCTAAATGAATGGGCTTTGCTCATTATTATGGTTAATACATGGCTGCATTTTTGCCTCTTTAAAGAGGAATCCCAAAACACGAGTGATACAAATCAACCTATTAGTGTAGTTGAGCTCTCACAATGTGAAATGATTATCAGTTTTATCTAAAGAGTTGAATTATGACTGTAGTTTCATTGTACATAGTTATGGTCTAGTTTTGTGTCTCTCATTTGCAGCTTTAATGAGAGGCTAATCCCAAATAACACGGAGTGTTCCCAAAATGATGATGTTATATACAGTTTCTGTAAATGTCAGCAGCAGATATAATCAAAATAACTATATGACTAGTTTTCGACCAGTATTTTCAATGGCTGATGCTGATGCTGATTTTTAGAGTGCAGGATGGGTGATGACCAATATATAATGCTGACATTGTGTTGTGTCTTTTATGTATCTAATGCATATAAGACACAAAATATTTTTTGACTTATGACAAAAGGATCTGAGGTGCATTTAACAAAGATAATATCAGAATGTTTAAGGATGCCAGAACGTTGGAAGATAATGTCTGAAAGTTGAAAATGTAATTTTAGCATGTAGTATGTAATGTTCTTCTTGCTGTATTTCTGTGTTTATGAATACACATTCCTCTAATTATATCACTATTAACAAGTTAGTTATGTAACATTAGGCACACTACATACCATCACCCTCGTGTTTCAGTGGTGTGATCTGTAGAACCTGTAATAACTGTATGTATCAACTCTCTGGTTTGTATTTCTTACTTTCCTGTCATGTTTTGTATTTGTCATCATATTTTTAGGTTTGAAAAACACACAAACACTCTAAGTTCTCTGGCAGAAAACTGGCTTTGGTCTGACCAGAAGCACACGAGCTTATATAATCTAATGAAGAACAAGTTGCAGGTGTTTTCTCACAGAAGAGACAACAGAGAAAACTTTACAGTGTTTGAGTGTTTCTATTCTTAATCACTAAAAGTTTTCATTGTAATAATTATATATTTAAAAATAAACCATAAAAACACTTGTTTTGACCCTCAGCCTGTCAAAGAGGACTTCAATCTGTCGCGTTGAGCATCATGCTCATCTGTCCTTCTGCACCACTATGATATGCTGTGTGAGTGTATATAATATATGTGGGTGTATGCCTTAAAAGTTTGTGAGCTTTTGCAAGTTTCCTGCTTTAAAAGTTCGATCGAACACATCGGGAAACATTGTAGTTCAGACTGGTTCAAACCAACATGATTTAGACAACTGTGGTACTAACAAGGAATAACAGCTTTGGGAAACAGTCGTGGTTCAGATGTTAATTAGCTGAAACATGCATTGTACCATGTTAGTTCATCAGCCCATTGAGTGGTGAAATTGACATGGGGGGGGATCTTTAACATTGTTCTAGAGCAGCCACACCGATAACGCTGCCTGTAGATGTGCTTGTAACTGACATGTTTTTGTTTATCAGCCTCATGAGCTCAGTTTGATTGATAAAAAAAATTAATAAATTGTCCAATGCTGATTATCAGATTAATCACTATACATGACATTGATTATGGCTCCTTCAGCATGCCTTTGTGGTAATGTTAAAAATTCAACAAGGGCCCCAAGTATCTCGGCAGGCTAAGATGCTGACATTATGACCAGAGGATCACGAGTTCGAGAAGTGGGAGTTTGAAAAGAGGCGGTGGCTGTATCACACGCCTCGGAGGAAGCTTGTGCATGTCTTCACCCTCCTAGAGTCAGGAACAGTGCAAATTGATAGAGAGAGCCACTAATGGGTTGGGTTATTTGGAGACTACCATATTGGGAAAAGGAGAAAATTGGCTAAATTTAGTGAATCAAAATCAGTGAATAACATTTCCATAAGCAAAACTGAGCATTGTGGGATGGAAGAGTTGAGAATGAAAATCTGTTGGGTTGTATCTGCAATAAATAATGAAAACCTATAGCCACTCGTAACATGATGCAAACTGCATGTCTGGTCCATCACAAACTTGCCTCTTACTGTTATTTGCTGATGTGGTTTCTGAAGCTGTTTGCATGTTATGTATAGACAAACGTATATAGATAAGTTCTGACTTCCAGATGACTGTTACTAAAGTTTTAGCTAGAAAAAATGTATTTTGACTGAACCCAATGACTACCCTTAGCAAAAACAAGTATAACTGTAAAGTTAACTGTAAACTGGAAGGATGCTCTATAATTTTATAATTTTACACTAATTATAGAGCATCCTTCCAGTTTACTTTTTATGTACTTGAACTTAAAGTGGACCAATTTAGTCCCAAGTAAGTATACTTGTAGTGTACTTGCTAAATAAAAGTACACTTAGGGAAATACTTTTATTATACTTAAGTATACAAAGTATTTAATAACATGTACTCGACGTATACTTGTTTTTGCTAAGGGTGAAGTTTATACTGTGAGTAGAAAACTAGCACTAAAGGATGCTGAGCTCTTCTCTCTCCCCACTGCAGCTTGTTTGAAGAGGAGATCATGTCATACATTCCCACTCATCCCTTCCACCCCAGCCTCAGCTTCTCTCCACGATGCTCTCCTGGATCTTCACCCCAGAACTCTCCAGGTCAGTTTGCATTTGTTTATATACACTCATGAAATGTATGTAAATATACTGTACGTATAGACCAGCGATGAGGAGCTACAGTCCAAGAAGATTGGATTCCACGACAGGTGATTTTCCACCCGTCTGCTTCCACTCAGCAGTTCATTAGCAGGTTTATTGCTACGTGAAGTGCAGAGAAATCAGTAAACTGTGCTGGACTCTGACCATCAGTTCTGTACCCCTGATGTAGATCCCTCAAAATTCTAGGTATGATTCATTTGTACTGATAAAAATATGCATTTGACAAACTACACATTTGGAGACTGATTCAAACGTAACAATTTCGCTGCTGATCACCAATCAACAGTGTAATCATTTTAATCTGCAGTCATAAACATTTTCAATCACCAGCCTGACTCTAGTTTAGTCTTCTATTTTAAAATATTCTGAAATATCAGCAACTCTCTCATGTGTACCTCTGCATAAAAAACGTATTGTATCCCTGTAGACACTAAAGATGTTAAGATGTGTTTGCGAACTGATTTACATGCATGACACTGCATAATTTCCTTCATCTGAACCATGAACTATTTGTTATTGATGCGTATTTATTGTTGCAGAAACCCGCTCACATTTCCCTGATGCTGAAACTAATTTGCCTGCCTTTTGCCAATTCAGTTCAGCTTTTGATGTGGGACTCACTGAGGTGACTGATGTGATGTACGATTCACATCAGCAGCATCCTGCTGTGCTGTAAAGAGCTTTCCAGCGCTAGTGGAATGAGCATATACAGTGTGCTACTTAGAGGGGGGTCTGATGAGGTTTTGGGGAATTCAGAAGAGTGTTTATAAATGAAATGATATCACAGCTGGGTGGCAATGAGCCTGTCTAGTTGAAAAGCTGTTACAGGAGATCGTATTCTGTTCTGTCCATATCTATGGAGTCATGGAGCCAGTATCATGAATATTTAATTTCTGGGAATAATTTATAGGTATGGGTTGGAACCTCAATATACTTGTGCTTATTTGTATGTTTTGGCAGGATTGCAGAGAGCCAGAGCGCCGGCACCATACCGCAGAGATTTTGAGGCCAAACTGCGCAATTTTTACAGGAAACTTGAAGCCAAGGGCTATGGCCAAGGGCCAGGAAAAATCAAGTAAGTGTAGGGTGTGCTTGTAGATGTGGGGTGGACATTTGTTGTGTGGCACTATAAAAAATAAAGCAGTTGAACCCCACATTTCTCTCTCTCTCTCTCTCTCTCTCTCTCTCTCTCTCTCTCTCTCACTCTCACTCTCACTCTCACTCTCACTCTCACTCTCACTCTCTGTCTGTGTGTGTGTGTGTGTGTGTGTGTGTGTGTGTGTAAGGCTGATCATAAGGAGAGAGCATCTGTTGGAAGGCACGTTCAACCAGGTGATGGCCTACTCTCGCAAAGAGCTCCAGAGGAACAAGCTATACATTACATTTGTGGGAGAGGAAGGGTATGTCCACCTTTCTGCCTAAAACAACACATGACTCTGTTTTCTGACTTCTGTCATAAGACCTTTGAACACTGCTGTCCTGGTCAGCCAAAGTAGTCACATGTCAGCTTATCACATTCACAGATGTTTTTTTTTTATTATCATTCTCAATCATTGCTTGGAAATACTCTTTCTGATTGGCCACATTTTAGTTTACAGTCAGATATCTTGGTCAATAGGTTTGATGTTTCCCTGTTCTTTAACCTCTGGAGTCTGAGGGTATTTCAGACACTCTGATGTAGTCTTACATGGCTTTACATTTTTACAAAATACACATATCTAAAATGATTTTTTCCAAAGTGTTACACAGGCTTTCGTTCAGCACAAGCTCAGCAACTACAGTGGCAAAACAGTCTTACACTCTTATTGTCTGTTGGCTCAGGTGTCTGTTAGCTGATGTATCAGAGCTAGGGATGCTGAACTTTCCTCCATTGGGTGCCCAGTGATGTGCAACAGTTAGAAAAGAGGTGGAGCCTGACATCACATGCATCAGAGGAGGCCTGTGCTAGTCTTAACCCTCCTAGAATTAGGGACATTACAAGTGATTAGGATAGTCCTATCAAATTGATAGGTTAATTGGCTGCCACTACATTGGGGAGAAAATTGGTCAAATAATAAAAAAAGAAAGGCTGTGCAGCTGCTGAATTCTATCAGTAAACATTTACACATATTTTTGCTAACCACCATGACACCTACGCAACATTACATTCAACTCCACTGAAGCTAAGCAGGTCTGAGTCTGGTTAGTATGTGGATGGGAGGCTAACAAGGAAAAGCTTGTGTGGCAGCTGGAAGTGGTGTCTGTGAGGACAACCGGAGACATTACCCCAAAGTCCTAGCTAAATCTCCCACACCTTATCATCCCCATTTTCAAAAATGGGCTTAGTCTCACCTCATCTCTGTGTCTAATAGCTAATAGCTAATGTATGGTGTGCAGACTGACTGCCATCACATTATCCAGCAGGACACTGCATGTTAGTGGTGGTAACTCAATGGTGCGTCTCAAAAATATCCTATGAGTGTTTTCAAAACCACTATAGAAATGTAAGTAGGACATTATCATGTAACAGTTGAAAGTGCACCATTATTGACCAGTGTTCCTGTACACAGAGAAATTGGACTAGTGAAAACATTATGGGCCCATAGCATTGGGCAAACCCTATCGACAACACCCAGGGAGCTCAAGGGCACTTCAGTGTTATTCTGCCAGGGCATTGAACCAGGAACCTTCCAGTCACAAGACCAAGGCCACAGCTGTCTCACAGCAATAGACAGCCATATGCACAGTGCCCAGGAAGCAGATGAGGGTTAGGTGACATGCTCAAGGGCATGTCCTGCCTGGGGATTGAACCACGACCTTCTAGTATGGCCATGGTGGCCCTCCTAGTTCAGTCAGATGTGTTTGAAAATGAAGCTAATGGAAGAATGAAAGGTGTGAGTGGAGGTTTCAATGAATGAATGTTGCACTTAAATAGCACCTTTCTAATACCCAAGGATGCTTTACAATCAGCACACTCAGAGCTCAACCATACAGTGGTGAGAAGGGGCAACCAATCGTGCATAATGTCTCAATCGGAAGTGACCGTCCAGCATCAAGCACTAGGGAGATCACCCAGGACAGAGTGCCAACCATATCTGAGCACACAGAAACACTGAATTTACCTGATCTCCATGTTTTTGGACTGTGGGAGGAAACCCATGCAGTCATGCAAACTCCACCCAGATGGGGACTTTAACCCAAGACCTCAACACTGAGAGACGAACATGCTAACCAACAAGCTGTTACATATACACTTGTAGTTTCAAATATCTCTTATATGGTCACATACTTCAAACGTTTTTAAAATTCAGCAGCTGCCAACTTATTACAGTTGGGTTTTATGTAATCAATCCTCTTCCTTTCTATGTAAATACAGAGATGTCAGATGTTCACCCAGAATAATCAAACAGAGCTCTACAGAAACACAATAGGTCATAAATTTTGTTCTTTGATCTTATATATCTTGTTTCATGTAGTCTGGACTACAGTGGGCCTTCGCGGGAGTTCTTCTTCTTGCTATCTCAGGAGCTTTTTAACCCGTATTACGGCCTGTTTGAGTACTCAGCAAATGATACCTACACAGTTCAGATCAGCCCCATGTCTGCGTTTGTAGAGAACCATCTAGAGTGGTGAGTCTTTGCTGTCTTTTTCTCTCTCACACACACATTCGCTTTCTACCTCTTTCTCTCACTCTCTCTCTCTCCCTTTCTCTCTTTTTCACCAACACACATTCCTTGCTCCTGTCGATGTGGCAAGTGGTTATGAAATAGTACTCTGTGTGTCAATCTCTATGATAACCATGCAAAGAATGTCAAGGTATTTGTTTATATGTCACTTATTTAGGCGTTTTGACTGACAGATAAATTATCACTTTTGTTTAGCAAATTACAGTGATGATGAAAGAAAGGGAAGCCAAATAGATAGTTTCTTCTTCTTTTTTCCTTACACTGTGTTTAACAGACAGGAAAAATTGCTCAGGTCTTTGATCTCAGTGCTTTCATTTAGCAAACATTAGCTACTTGTAGGGTCATTTTATGAAGAAAAATATATATGAAATGGTCCTTTATTGTAACTTACTGCCTGAAAATAATCAGGAAAGGTTAAATGCATACTAGTAATGCATGAAAAAATTTGCAAAATGTATTGTCAGTCAAATATTTTAGTGTTACAACAGTTTGAAAATCAGTTTTACATGAGGATGTACCAAAATGAAAATCTTTGGCCAAAACCAAACAAATTAAACATTTGACTGAACACTGAACATGGTTTGTCATTTTATAATTATAACATTAGTAACTAAACAATCTTGTAGTTAGTCTGGAATGAACGTCTGTATTTTAATAAATTGGTTTGACATCATTAGGTTTAATAAAAAGAGTTTAATTGATTATTATTTTATATTTGTATTTAAAACAAGACAATAATATATGAATATGTATGACGATGCATGTATGTTACATTTTCACTAATATTTAATTTAAAAGACATAAAACAAAAGTTATGAAAATGTGTAAAATGAATGATGTAAGTCACATGGATGTTTTGTGTGTTTAATGTGAGTGTCATTGGCTACAGACATTGAAACACTTCACATTTCTTCTGGCAATTGTGAGATGGTCCCTAACACTGTAGCCAAGCACAAACACAAAGCTAAGCGGCTGTATTCTGGCTTCATCATAACAAGTGCAGTTTAGTAAAGGTTATGCTTATAGTTTGTTGTCTTCTTCCATTTCACCACCAAACTGTAACTGTTTTGTTTGATGAGGAAAAACACAATTCTGAATGTCAAACCAACATTAAACTAACTTTTTTGGAGTAAACTTTCACTCTGGTTCAAATGTACAGCCTAGGAACTAGAAAAAATGTAACAGTATCATTAAAAACAACATTGTTCTGTATAAATTATTTGGCCTTTTCACTTATTCGGCCAGCCCTGTTTTGGGCTTAGTTGAATAGTGTAATGCCGTCCACTGCGCCCAGTCAGGGGGTAGGGGACTTACTGCAACCCTAATAAGGATTAAGCAGGTGTGATAATGAATTGATGGACTTATTTGGCCAAACAAAATGTTTTTGCCTTTTCAAACTAATAATTTCGGTTGCCAAATATTTGGTGCATCCCTAGTGTTACACATAGTGTAAGTGGGGGAACTCTTTCATGTACAATTTGGCCTGCAAAGGTTATTAACCCCATGCTATTCATATTAATATGATGGCATAATATGACTTTAAATAATTTGGAGGCTATAGAGTGGCTATAGGCTATGCATCTAAGTTGATCTGTAGGTGTATATTTAACTCGGTGTACATAGGTAAGTGTATAAAGGTATAAGATATAAGTTGTGTAATTGTCTCCTCCACCCATAGGTTCCGGTTCAGTGGGCGTATTCTGGGCCTTGCGCTGATTCATCAGTACCTGCTGGATGCTTTCTTCACTCGACCATTCTACAAGGCTCTGCTTCGCCTGTGAGTTCGCTTGATTCAGTGAATACACATTAATCCTATTTTGGAATCAAAAATAAATGAAGATGTTGGTCTGGACTCAACGTGTGGTTGAGAAGTCACCTTTTATTTGTGATATTCATAGACTATAATGTATCTTACCAAGTTTGTTTTCTGTGGATGAATCTGTCTACAACCTCTTATCAGTATGAGAATCTCTAATTATCAGTAGTGGAACCTCAGTCATTATTTTTCCCTGGTAATCATACAATTTAGTTATCGTTACCTTTTTTCTGGTAAATTTTGTTCCAGTTATCGTTCATCTGCCCGGTTTACATCAGCTTGGCCACATGACTTGCCACTAATATTGTTCAAACTAAGCATCCACTCACGCGTTTGTCACTGACACACGTGTTCGTCATTCATTCTGGCTTTGTTTCTTGTTGCTTCTAATTGATAATGCTCAAAACAAACTAAAACACGTCACACTAAAGCATCACACCCCAAGAACAGGTGTACAAAACAAAGGCTGCCAGCTGGACCACACCAGCACCCTCTAAAACAGAGCGTAAACCTGTAAGAGTGATGTTAAATGTTCATTTATCCATTTCATTAGTCTTTTCTATTTATTTTGCATCATGTTCTGAATGTAAAACTACAGGTATTCTATATAAAATGTATTTTTGTTAATGTTTTGTATTTACATTATTTCTTATGAGGAAATATTGCTTCAGTTATCATTTGTTTCCTGTATCATCAGGCACTTTAGAACAGATTAATGAGGAAGATAACTGTATTCTACAGTCATACCTGCTTTACCTTGCAGTGCTACTGATCTGAGTGATTTAGAGTATCTGGATGAGGAGTTCCACCAAAGCCTCCAGTGGATGAAGGACAATGACATCACAGATATTCTAGATCTGACCTTCACTGTCAATGAAGAGGTCTTTGGACAGGTACAGTATTCCTACTGGCATATCTGATTTAGAATATAGCCCATGTCAAAGAATTTACAGTTTAAAAATTATTATACATTTCATTTGTGCATTCAAACATGTTTTCTGTGTATTATGCACAGGTAACAGAGCGGGAGCTGAAGTCTGGAGGATCCAACATCCAAGTGACGGAGAAGAACAAGAAGGAGTACATAGAGCGCATGGCCAAGTGGAGAGTGGAGAGGGGGGTGGTACAACAGACTGAAGCACTGGTTCGAGGATTTTATGAGGTTTGGAACCACATTGGTCATTTAGCCAGCTGTTTGTGTCATTTCTTCTCATAACAGATTAACAAAGTGTACTAAATGTGCAGATTTAGAAAAACTTCTAAAATAGAGAGAGATATTAATTCATTAAAATAATACATATAATACAGAAGATACAACACTGTATTTAATTCAAGTCCCAAGACTTGCAGATATTCCAATATTCCAATACATAACTGCATATAATACATCTTATTGAAACAGGTTAAAACGTGATAAAACTGGTTCAGCCATTAGCTTGTCAGTATAGTCCATCTTCATTGAACACACTGTTATTCTGTGTTATTGTGATCAGGTGGTGGACTCTCGTCTAGTGTCCGTTTTTGATGCTCGGGAGCTGGAGCTGGTCATTGCAGGGACAGCCGAAATTGACCTGAATGACTGGAGGTCTAACACAGAGTATAGAGGAGGTGAGAGTGATAGAGGAGGTGAGAATGAAATGCTGAATTTAATGCCAGTGATCTAGGAGTCAGACAACTGATAATTACTTTCCATGAGTGAGTCAGTTAATCTCATGCTTCTCCAAGGGGACTGTCTCTGCAGTCGGTTAATTTAAGTCATTTAAGTGTCAATGACATTATAAAAAGAAATGTAAATAATTTCTTGCATTTCAGGATCTAGCAGCAGGTCTTTTGTCTGGTACAGATGTCCAGTCCTGCACTCAATCTCTAAAATAGCTGCAGTAGATGCCTTTCCATGCCAAAAATATCTATAAACGTCCATAAATCATTAACCTCCAAGAGTGCTGTGCTGGGACTGCCACAACCCGAATCTGACTCTCATTAAGGCCTAAGCTTTTAATTGCTGAGGCTAATCATCCACTCCATTTGGGCCGTTTGACCCTCTTTTTCTCAAAAGCCCTCCTATGAATCATTCAAGGCCAAAAATGCCTCCAAAACAAGCAAACCATCATTTTCACTTTGGAGTTTGCTGCCATTGGTGGAACTTTTGACATCAGGAGCAAAACTACATTTCCTTAATCCCTTTGGTTTAGCAGCTCCATGGTAGAATGACATCATTCATAGCTGTAACCTTCTTTTTACCCTGTTTATGTTTTAGGTCACATCTTTCAGCCATGCTAAGAAAGGCAAAAAGCTTTTTTCAAGTGATTTGCATCTGTTTTTGGTCTTCAAAGTAAAATATATGCATGGAAGCATCATTTTAAACAAATCCTTTCTATCCAGGCTACCATGATGGACACATTGTTATCCGGTGGTTCTGGGCTGCAGTGGAGCATTTTAATAATGAACAAAGGCTGAGGCTGCTGCAGTTTGTGACGGGCACCTCCAGTGTACCATATGAGGGCTTTGCTGCACTGCGAGGGAGCAATGGCCTGCGCCGATTTTGCATCGAGAAATGGGGAAAGATCACCTCTCTGCCTAGGTATGAGAAAAACATCCAGATTAATGCTCAAATATCTCTGTAAAAAGGATATAAAATCTCAATCTATTAACTTCTGTCCAGTCTTAAAATCCAGTTATTCTACTAGTGCATCTCCAGACTTTTGAATATTGTGGAAAAGTTCATTTGTCTTCATAATTAAATTAAAGAATTTAAATGGTCACATATTTTATATTCATTATATGCAAAGTGACATATTTCAAGCCTTTTTAGATTTAATGTTGATGCTGGTTGATTAGTAATTTATAAAATAAAGGTTCAAAATATTTGTAAAAATTACACTCTTACAGAGTTACAAATTATATAACATACACAGTGCCACATCAAAAATTTAAATTTTACTTTTACTTTACTTTTAATTTAACTGACATATTTTATACTCATTAATAATAATAATAATAACTTTATATAGCACCTTTCTCAAACACAAGGACGATTATCACACGTCAAGCTTTTGTTTTACTTTTGATCATCATGACTCATAGCTCATGAAGATCTCATGAGAATCTCATATTTTCCAAATATTTATTTTTGAGTTTAAGTAAATTATTATTAAACGGTATCAACATAAAAAAAGGCTAGAAATAAAGTGGAACCTCAGTTTTCTTCATTAATCTATGCTAAAGTGCCTGATAATAACCAAAATGAATGATTACTGAAGTAATATTTCCCATAAAAAATAAAGTAAATCAAATTAATCTGTTCCAGACACTCCAAAATATTAAAATACATTTTATATAGAATAAGTATAGTTTTACATACAGAACACAGTGAGAAATAAATACAAAAGACTAATGAAATGGATACAAGAACATTTAACATCACTCTTACAGGTTTACATACTTTGGCCTCTCACAAATATGTCATATTGGATTATTTTCCTCAATAAATAAATGAGCAAGTAAAATATTTTTGTCTCATTTGTTTAACTGGGTTCTCTTTATCTACTTTAAGGACTTGTGTGAAAATCTGATGATGTTTAGGTCATACTTATGCAGAAATATAGGAAATTCTAAAGAGTTCACAAACTTACAAGCACCACTGTAAGACCTTGTTGAATAACATTATGAACACAACTGAACTTTTTCACAACATTATGCACTAGTAGATCCATTTGGAGAATTAAGTGTCTACTTACAAATTACCATTTTTATTGAATCCCGAGGTTCTTTTATCACCATGGGAAGCTCTTATTTTTATGATCACCCATCATACAATATTGGCAGTGTGTGTAACTAATTCTACAAAACACTCACCCACTCAAAATCAAGCCCACTGAGAGCTTTCAGCACAGAGGTGTTTGAATTGACATTAAGTGTGTGACTCATGCTTACTCATGTTCACGTCCTTTATAACTGCAGCAGTTTTCACTCATAGTATTGAAGCCTTGTTACTCTGAACAGTTATATATTTAACAAGCTCCAGATAGTTCCCATATCAGATACATTCATCAAATCCGAGTAACTGACACTTCTGATTATTGCTTGTTTACTGTTTGTGCACTGGCCCATTTCTGACCTGATTCAGGTCACACCATTAATGGAAATATTCTGAACAGAACTGCCCACAAGTCTTCTGCAAGAGACCCAGACATTACACTGATCATTTCTTTATTGACTCACTTCTTTGTTGATTGCCTGGGAGTGCAATCATTATTCAAAGAATGCCTTGTTCAGGGTTTCCTCATGGATGACCTTAAATAGAATGGGTCATGTGCTCTCAGTGAATGATCAAAACATTAAAACAGGGGCCCCGAGTAGCTCAGAGGAATAAGGCGCTGTCACTATGATCTGAGGATCGCGAGTTCAAATCCCGATCATGCTGCTTGCATCAGCAGCTGGGGCCCAAGCTCTCTCTGAGGGGGTAAAATGGCACTCTCTCCCCAGCACAACTAAGTAAATTTGTCTGGCAATCTATAAGAACTGGGGATCCTGCGCTTTCCTCCAAACACTTGGCTGCCTGGCAGCAGTGTATCATAGGAGTTGGAAAAGAGGCGGAGCTTGAATTCCCATACATCTGAGGAGGCCTGTGTGAGTCTGCACCCTCCTAGAATAAGGAACATTGCTATGAAGGGGCGTGTCAATTGGCTACTTAAACACACTGAGAGAAAATTTTGGGAAAAAAGAAAACATTAAAACATCCCTTTGTGGTTTGTATTCCATGGGAAAGTACATGACTTTTGTCTTGTAAGTGTTTATTTAGTAAGGACTTTTAGATTACATTTTTCCAAGGAGCCATTAGTAAAGCAAACACAGGGACACAGATAGGAAATGTTTATAATCTCTTATCTATTTGCTGGCCTTTTGTGGCCTGTGAACAAAGCAACGTGGTGAACACCACCAATGACACACAAACGCAAAGCATATGCAGCACATAACTGCCAGTCTCAGGCATGGGTCCTGAATTAAAAACTTATTTATTGACCTCATTTCTTTGTCAGTTCCCTGGGAATGTGGTGAGTTATTCAAACTCATACTTAAAGAATGACCTCTTCTCAGACTACTTGCACTTGTAAATAAAGTTACCTAAAATGACAAAGTATGTTGTCCTAAAATTGCCTGTTTGGAAAGCTCTCGCTCCTAATGTTTCACCTTGAAATGTCGTTTTCACACTGTCACATTAGCAAACAAGAGAGCCAGTAGATCAAAAGCTGGTGCTGTCAGCACTAACACACTGCACAGAGCTCGTATTTCGCTGTCACAGGCTTGTGTTTGCTATTATACGGCAGAGCATCAGCGCAGGCAGAACTGAATAAGGGCAAGCTGAGGGAATGAGTTTCAGCATTTGATCACATGGGAAGATTCACAGCAACAGGCTCAGAAAAATATTTGCTTGCAAAAGTTTGGACACCCTTTGTGCTGACACTTCCTCAGACAACACATTATAAATGTAATATTACTACTATTTATTAGGGAAAATATTTGAGCAGTGACATTTCACTGCAGTGATGCTGATGTGCTGGTGGTGTGTTATTGAGTGTTGTGCTGGATTGAGACACATCAGACCTGCTCAGTATCACTCTTGGATTGAAAGTAGTGTACTAAATAAAACCATCCTCCTGTGAGCTCCAATGGGCCAACACAAACTGTGCTGAGCTACTGTCTCTGACTTTACATCTACAGTACAAGGTGGAACAACAAGGTAGGTGTGTCAGTGACAGCTCACATAGTGTTTAAAATCTCCAGCAGCTCTGTTGTGTCTGATCCACTTGTACCAGCACTAACACACCAGCACCACAATACTGTCACTGCAATGCTGAGAATGCTACATGTTTCAGCTCTTACATGACCTTTGATTTTTTTGTTTTCCCTCTTTCTCTTGCAGGGCCCACACATGTTTTAACCGTCTGGATTTGCCTCCATACCCTTCGTACACCATGCTGTATGAGAAACTACTGATTGCTGTGGAGGAGACCAGCACTTTTGGTCTGGAATAAAGACTTCTGGAACACCCCAGAGACTATATTTTCTATGATTACTACTGTACTTTCATTTTCAATGATCCTGTCCCCCAAAGACTGCTATTTTATACTTAAATGCGTCTGATTCACTGCATTTTTGTTTCAAAATGACTTGAAATTGCATGAAATACTTAATATATACATTGTACATATTGTACTATTATGGATTTGAGGAAGGGAAACTCTTAAGAAGTGTAGTGAGAACCTGCATCCAGCCTACTGTGTTCAGCTGACTGACTGACTGACTGACTGACTGAATTCCCTTTCTACTGCTCATCTGCTGTGACACATTACTCATGAGGCATCACTCAATTTGATGTTATGATGTTACTGTGCATGGGGACAAAGCTCAACCAATTGCATACTTAGAGGATGAGATTGTTTTATTGCCAAAGCTGTGTGATTGTTTTCATGGTTTGCTGTTTTATTCAGTTCAGTGGTCGAGATGTGGAGACGATATGTTGTCTCCCTGACATTTTAAAGGTACATTTATTATAGCTTATTATATACATGATGTCCTTTCTGCTATGAAATGGTACACACATAATCACTGTGATATTGATTGAGTCAGAGCTCAGTGATTGATTGCCTCAAGTAAGAAAATCTAAGCTTGATAACACACTGCCTCGTCATTCTCAGTGTTCTGCAGAGTTAAGACTATGCAGCGAGCATATTGAGCTAGGTGATGTAAGCGAATTTGGAGTATACCCAGATTAGCAGCTCAAATAGCTAATCTGCCCTATAGAGCTAATGCTCTATAGACAGTGCATGTATTCCTCACTCCAAAATAACTTTTAAGTGCTTTCAGGGCAGGGATGCCCATGAGAAGGTTCAGATCCTCAGTGGATGGCATGACGTTGAGCTACCACTCATTCCCTCAGTTCTACACAGTATCACATAAATGCATATTTTGCTCAAATTCAAAGTCTTCCCAATGAATCACTGCATTCACAAAGGATAAGACTGTTGACCTGGATAAAACACTGATTTGACAAATGCAAGGTTCATGCCATTATTCTTATATGAACCATTTTTCAAGCAGAATGTTTAATGTCATTTGATTACAAACACAGAATTATGTTTTCACATTGAACATACACAATCATCTGAAGCAATATCCATATTAGAGACTGAAAAGGATAAACTTACATATGACAACAGACCCTGACATGAATTAAAGCTCCTGTATGATGCTTTATGCAGATGTTAATATGCTTTTATTTTTGTAGTGTATGTCTTATATGGTTTAATTGAATGAGTTCTGTAATGTGTTGATTTTCTTTTTTATTGATGTTGTTAGAATGCCTGTGATGGTAATCAGCATTTACATATTTAATGTTTTGTATGATTTTGTCAATGCCTTGTTTATATATTTACATAGTAACTGTGTCATTATTTTGAAGGGACCATTAATAAGAGATACATCATTACCAATGTTATTCCTACGATTGCCTTTGGCAGTTTTCCACTCCAGTCTTGAAGGCCTGATCCACAGTGTGTAGTATCATGTCATATGATTATTTAATTATTATTCTTCCACTGAATCAGAACAGGAAACAATGCTGTGCAATGAAGGTACCAGAATGGAGATGGAATACACTGATAAACCTCTGTAATGCACTGTTTCAAAACATAAAAAACACAACTTTATCCAAACTGTGTTCAGGTGAGATGTTTATAAATGACCTTTTTCATTTATTAGATTGCTTCTATGCTTATTCTGCATCATCAGCAATGTGTTTCCTTTTCTTTCAGTTGAAAGAACCATCTCTATGATTATTAATATTCTTTACACTGACTATCCAGGTTTGCAACACCTTTCATCTGATGTTCAAATTAGCCTTGGAACATGTGTCATGTAAAGGATATTTTCCCAATTTTACTTCTGTTTTACATATTTTCAACACAATATCCTTGAAATAATGAATGTCTGAAGGGAGTTTAAGGGGTAAGCATGTTTTAATCCAATTTCTCCAGAATATTAACTTCCCCAAATTAACTGAAGAACAAAAAATTACTCTAGACAAACCAATAAAACCAGAAGAACTCCATAATGCCCTCAACCAGATGTCAAACAATAAGGCACCAGGACCGGATGGATTTCTTGCTGAGTTTTATAAGCATTTCTGCCACCAATTAGCACCAATTTTTATCAAAATGATAGAAGTAAAACAAAATATGACATAAAAACAGACATGAACACGTCAACCATTTCACTTCATTTAAAGCCCAATAAGGACCCCACATTACCCTCCAGTTACCAACCACTATCACTTATCAACACAGATACAAAAATCATTAGCAAAACGTTAGCTGTCAGATTAGATACAATTATTCGATCATTAGTACATCCAGATCAAACTGGCTTTATCAAAGGAAGACACTCAACCACCAACATGCGAAGACTAATTAACTTGATAAACTACGCAGCATTCCATGAATTAGACACCGCAATAGTTACATTAGATACAGAGAAGGCCTTCGACAAAGTAAATTGGAAGTTTTTATATGCCACATTACAAAAATTTGGTTTTGGATTATCATTTATCAAATGGGATGCCCACTCTCCCCCTTTCTTTTCTCAATTTTCATCGAACTGTTAGCCCCCACTATCCAACAAAATTCAAATATCAAAGGAATCCAAACATCAAACTTAGAACACAAGATTAGCCTGTATGCAGATGATATTCTACTTTTCCTCCAAAACCCTGTCACTTCAGTACACGAAACAATTAATACAATTGAAAAATACTCGAAAATATCCAATTACTCTATTAACTGGACAAAATCAACAATTTTACCACTCAACAAAAAAGTGTCAAACCTAGCAATCCAGACTAGCTATTCCCTTAAGCACCCAGCACATAACCTACTTGGGCATCAAAATCTCCACCCAGCTGTCAGAGCTACGTAAATTAAATTTTAACCCATTACTCAGAACTATAACTGATGACCTTCAGCGATGGATGAACCTCCCACTTTCTCTTATTGGCAGAAAATCCACCATTAAAATGACAATTCTACCAAAAATCAACTACCTGTTCTCAATGATTCCAATCCAGCCTCCCCTTACCTGGTTTAAATCTTTAGACTCAGTTATCTCCAAATTTTACTGGAAAAATAAACCACCAAGAATCAAACTAACCACATTACAAAAACCTAAAACACATGGAGGTCTTGAAGCCCCTAATTTCCAATCATATCTCCTTGCCAACCAACTACAGTACATAATTAAATGGATAAAGCCTAACCAACCTGATCAACCATAGAAAGATGTAGCACAAACCCTATGTAATAAAATTCACCTCTCAGATTTACCATTTATTGGCTCAGTACTCAAACAACATTCTTGTTTTACAAACCCCTTAATAGCAGCTACTTTAACAGCCTGGTGGAAATTTCACACAATCACTAATTCCCCACTATCACCCACTAAATACATACCCATATGGCATAATCCTGAATACCCATCTACCAAAAAAATCCCAAATTCCCACAGATGGATTGGAAAAGGTATAACACATTTCAAACACATCTTTCACAACAATCATTTTGTATCATTCTCACATTTAATTGAAACATTTAACATTGGGAGTAATTACTATCTTGAATATCTACAGCTCAAATCAGTACTGACTTCAACAATTAAACAAAAAAAAAACAAATTATGCAGTCTACCTCAGCCAATCTCAGACTTTATTAATATCACTGCACCAAATAAACTTTTGTCAAAAATGTATAGACTAATATCTAAACC